>ML424460.1:54315-74584 GCA_005239525.1 Nicotiana knightiana | reverse complement strand
GCTTGCCCGTAGTGTACTACTCTACTAATCGAGCTCATTCAGTCTAGGATAAATTAGGACTTTTATTTGGTTGTAAGGTAGGCTTCGGGACGGGTAGGATACATTTATATCTAAGAATGGCTACACCTCCATAAGCACTTTAATACACCTACTTAGCTTTTCAACCTCACGCTTATATTAAACCAGCTCCACCTTCACAACAATGTTAATACCCCATACTTCTTTAAGCACAATTATATTAAGAGTCACCACATATATTTTTCTTTCAACACAACACAAGTGTTTATTTATTTCTTTTTTTTCTTTTTCTTCTTTTTCTTCTTTTCTTCTTTTCTTCTTTTTTCAAGTGACTCTTATTATTTTTTTTTCTCTCATTGCCCGTGTTTTTGGTTGTGTAGTTGTTGCCCAAGTTCCTGATGCAATCACCCGATTCAATGAGTGGATCGAGGGCATCTGCAAGCAAATGTCGTACTCCGAGCGCGCATGGAGCAAGATTTCGAAGGGCAAATGGGAGGCCCATTCACATCTGAGGTTCTTCTCTAGATAATTATCAACATGCCCCTAACTTGCACTGTGCTAACTCTTTCTCTTTTCTTACAGGTTTGCCTAAGACCACCGAACTTAGGCCGTTGGATGAGGACAAGGATCCGTCCTCCTTTGCCGAGCCCTCCACTTTGGGACAACCCGGGACTACCGTGAAGGAGGAGAAGAAGAAGAGAAAATCCTCGGGTTCCCCCAGCACTGATGCAAAGAAGAAGAAGAAGAAGAAGAAGAAGAGGGTGACTATCCGGGTCCGGAAGCCCAATAAGAGCACCAAGTGCAGGGTACCGGACCCTGATGCTCTACACCAGCTCAGGGACGATCCCGAAGATGACTAACTTTTCATCGCTCATGGGTCGACCCTTAATGAGGGGGATCAGGAGGTGACCGATAATGTGGACCATGAGTTCGACCCCCCTCTAACTCGGGAACCAGAGGGAGAGACAAAGGCTGCAGCCTCCTAGGGAGCCTCTCTTGTTCCGAAGGAGGAAACCAGTGTCATTAAATCGTGGAGACACCCTCCTACACCGAGTCCATGATCGAAGAGGTCCAAGCGGGCAAAGAAAAGTCAAGAGAGGTGGCACAGGGCCTAGATGACGCCCTCAACACATTCTTCGACGACATGGATATGGCCGCAGTGTAGGATTTTTTTGGGCTTGGTCACCTAGAGGTATCGAAGAAAGATGTGCCCTCGGGAGAGGGCGGGCCGAGTTCTAGCCCAAAACTAGTGAAGCAGTTCCCTGCTTCGAGCGTTGACCCCGAGCGCAAGGGAACGATTATTTTCTCAATCCCGGAGGATACCCAAGTCCTGTCTGCTCTGGTGGGCATAACCAGCAACCTCCGATGTCTGGTGATCAAGTAGGACCAGGAAAAGATGAACGAAGTCGGCACGCCGAGCCTCTTCAACGAGGCGTAGCAAGCGTTGAACCGGGTAAGGTGTTAAACCTTTTGTACCCCTTTGTGAATCCACTTGGGTTTTTGAGGTCCTCTACTAATTTCACTGTTTTATAGGCTTTAATGCTTTCCCATGAAAGCTTCCTCTGGTAGCATTTGGAGATTAGCTAAATCGAGTTCGAGCTCAAAAAGCAGGTTCGGAAAAAGGACATGTACATGACTCTTAGTGAACAACAAGACGAGGCCCTCAAATACCTCTCGATTCTCCAAGACGAGCTGGAAAAAGCTTGGAAATTGGACTCGACCCTGAAGTAGTAAAACACTGACCTGGTTGAGATGGTAAAGAAATTAAGGCTAAAATCGAGCAACTAGTCATGGTGACTAGTGACACAACTTCGCAAGTCCAACAGAAAATAGACCTGATCGACCAACTAGGGGCTGAGATGGACGAGGTCAAGGCCACGATCGAAGTGTGGAAGGGCATGATGGACTTGCGGGCTTCAGAGAAGGAAGTTGTGAAGGCACAGCTTGCATCGATCGAGAACCAACTTCCGGTGACGAAGGATAAAGACGATAGTGGTCTCGGCTGAATGATGATCTTTAGGCACGTTTATGCTCGGCCATCACGGAACGGGATGCTCTTGGAAAAGAATATGTTGCACCGAGGTCTAAATTGGATGCAACCTCTACTGATGTCGAGGAAATGGTGGCCCAGCACAAGGCCGATGTGGAGGCAACCGAGACTCTCTTAAAGACAAAGACTGAGTACATAAAGAGGCTATCCCGGAGAGAGATGCCTGAGGTTTTGACCTATCGGCTGAGATTGAAGAAGATAGGAGGCTCAAGGCCGAGGCAAAGGAGCTATACGATCCTGAGGTCTTGAAGGATCCTAGAGTTCTGAAGGCTTGAAAGGCTTTGAGGGCTCTGACGATTCTGGCAATGAGTTGGGCCCCGGTGAAGACCGGGTTTAGATGCCTTGGTATTTTTCCAGTTTTTCCTTATGTATTTTTTTGTTTATTTTGAGGCCGTCTATCTGTCCTTTGTAAATATATTTTGGAATATATAAAAATTTTCTCTTTCTGGAAATACCGTGTCTTTACTTTTCCAGCATCTTCTTGCAATTTCTATTTGCGTATTGTTTTTGATCCCTTAGCATAGAATCAGATGAAGTTCTGGAGTATTTGTTTTTCAGAGGTTCGAACAGATCCCGAATTCGATGCAACTTTGCTTATCTTGTGGCTTCGAACCCTCGATGAGACCAGAGGTTTTTAAGATGCTTAAGAGTTTTTAGACAATGTTTTTGCCAAGGGTAACCTTTTAGTACGTTTCAAATTTTGGTAAGGGCCTTACTTTCTGGTTATAGACTTCGGACGTCTTCGAGCCGTTTTTAGGGCGGTCGTAGCCTTTTATATTTAGGCACTGCCTAATGGGTTTGGTGCCTCCGGGATTGGTAGGCCGGGTCATTCAAATTTTTATCGGGAGACAATCCCGAGTAGGAATAGCTCGTGGGCTTGACAGTCCCCGAGTAGGGGTAGCCCGTGGGCTTTAAGATCCATGATCGAAGAAGAAAAATGCACAGTAACAAAAGTGCAAGAGAAGTAGAAATTTCTTTCGTTGCTAGGTATGCAAGGTACCTAATCAAAGACGCGTAAAGTGTTTCATATTCCAGTTGTCGGTAGTTGTATGTCGTTTCCCGCTTTGAGTTTATATGAACCTTTGCTGGTTATTCCGAAAACTCGATACGGTCCCTCCCAGTTCGGCTCAGCTTCCCTTCGTTTGAGTTCTTGGTGTGTAGTGTTACTTTCCTCAACACCAAGTCCCCGACTTGAAAGTGTCAGAGGCTGGCTATTCAGTTATAATACCTTTCTACTTAATGCTTCTGGGCGGCCAACCGGACCAGGGTTACCTCCCTCATTTCATCCAATAGTTCCAGACTCATGATCATGCCCTAGTCGTTTGGCTTTTCGGTCGCATACTGGAACCTGAGGCTCAGTTTTCCCACCTCGACTGGTATTAAGGCTTCGGTTCGGTAAACCAAGGAAAATAGGGTGGCCCCGGTGCTTGATTTCGAAGTCGTACGGTATGCCCACAGGACTTGGGGAAGGATCTCCGTCCATTTCCCTTTTGCACCGACCAACCTCTTTTTCAGGTTTTGAAGTATAGTCTTGTTCATTGATTCTACATGCCCGTTCCTACTAGGGTGATAAGGCCTTGATAGTATCTTCTTGATTTTGTGATCTTCGACAAACTTACTCACCTTGCTGCCGACGAATTGTTTTTCGTTGTCGAAAACGATCTCGGCTGGTATCCTAAATTGACATATTATGTGGTCCTAGATGAAGTCAATGACTTATTTTTCCTAGACCTTCTCAAATGCTTGAGCCTCAACCCATTTGGAAAAATAATCGGTCACGAATCGAATGACTTGAGCTTTACCGGGTGCCCATGGCAGGGGACCAACAATGTCCATTCCTTACTTCATAAATGGCCACGAGGACAAGACCGAGTGGAGAATTTATCCTGGTTGACGGATTGCAAGCGCGTGTCTGTGGTAGTCGTCGCATTTTCGTACGAAGTCTTTCACGTCTTTCTCCATTCCGGTCTAGTGATAGCCGACCCTAATTAGTTTCCGAACCAAAGATTCTGACCCCGAATAGTTTTCACAAGTGCCTTCATGAACTTCTCTCATGGCGTACTCGGTCTCTTCCGGTCCTAAGCATCTTCCTAGAAGGTCGTCGAAGGTCCTCATAAACAATGCCCCTTCGACTAAGCTAAATCTGGCAGCCTTAGTGCATAGGGCTCTCGATTCTTTGGGATCAGAAGGAAATTTTCCGGTCTTCAGGTAGTCTATATATTTGTTCCTCCAATCCTAAGTTAAACTTGTTGAGTTTACTTCGGCGTGGCCTTCTTCTATCACTGAGTTCATTAGTTGCACTACTGCTCTCGAACTGAATTCATTGGAATCGATCGATGACCACAAGTTAGCAAGTGTATCGGCCTCACTGTTCTGATCTCGAAGTACACGCTACAAGGTCCATTCCTTGAATTGATGTAGGGTTATCTGTAATTTGCCAAAGTATCTCCATATTTGTTCTTCTTTTACTTCTAACATCCAGTTAACTTTATTTACCATGAGGACGGAGTCACACTTAGTTTCGATCGCCTCGTCCCCAAGACTTTTAGCAAATTCTAGACCTACAATCATGGCCTCATATTAGCCTTGTTGACTAATTCTAGACCTGCAATCATGGCTTCATATTAGCCTCGTTGTTAGTCAATTTCACGAGTCTAATAGATTGCCTAATTACATTTCTCGTAGGCGGTGTTAATATGATACCGAGCAGGACCCCTTCGCGTTTGAGACACCGTCTATGAAAAGGGTCCAAATTCCCGAAGTGGTCCCCGCACTACTAGAAAGTGGAGCTATGGCAATGTTTTTATTGCTACGGTTCTATAACCATTGCTATAGGTAGTCTATTGTTACGGTTTTAACCGTTACAAATAATTATTGAACCTACCGGGACACTTAGCCACTGAACCATTGCAATAGTCTTAAAACCGTCACGATAGAGGTATATATGGCAACATTTTGTATAATCATAGCGATAAATCAATCTATGATAACGGTTATATGTATTGTTACAGTCATTAATTCCCTCCTTATTTTTCACCCAAATTTTCTATACCGCTAAAATGAAAGAGGCCCACCATCTGCTTTTTAATTTTAATTTTTTAATTTTTATACCTACTAAAATACTATGAAATATGTAAACCCCTACAAATTAGGGTACAATCAGCTGAGTACTATATCGGCAGAAACTGCAAGGAGAGTAATGATCTTCTCCGGTCATCTTCCCCACTAAATCAACTCTAAATCAGCTCCTTTCTTCCAGCAAAATCCACCCCAAACCACCAAAAATCAGCTCCTTTCATCCAGCAAAAACTACCTCAAATCACCAACGAAAATCAGTCAAAAAATAGCTCCAAATACCTCAGCGAAAATCAGTCAAAAATTCCCATTATTTGTTTATGTTTATTTATTGGAAAAGGCCTCCAACTTCAATACGATCGTCTTCTATGGCGAGTTGAGGCCGGGCTCCGGCTGCTGCTCTTCTTAATCTCCTTCTCCGGCGAACTCGGCTGAGAAATCGAGTGGTAAGCACCTTTCTTCTCTCCCTGTATTCACTTTGCTGGTTCGATTAACTTGGATTTGTGGCAAATAGGTTTCTTTCTATCTTTTCTAACAGCAAAAGTTTAGTTCAAACAGAACTAGAAAAGGATGGGCTGTGCAGAGATGTGTTATGTTGTGAAAATTATTGGAGCGTCCAACTCCTAATGGACACATATTTGTGGATATATATGGTTTTTGTCTACATAGACTTTGCTTTACCATATAAAAAGTAGTGTAGTTCTGGAAAGTGAAGTAACTTCACAAGATACGTGTCAACCCTAAATTTCTTCTTTATTTTTGTTTTTTTTTCTTCAGTCGTGCAACGAGTAGGTGCGCGTCGCCATCCGACCCTCAATTAGGGGTGAAGACTAAGCATAATACGTTAATACGTTAGAGTTTCGATAATTAAGTATAACCCCTTTTTGTTGATATTGATATTTGTGTGTTTGGTACTATTTAGTATTTAGTTGGTTCCTTTTTATCAGCAACATATTTTATTTAAGATTCATTGAGATATAATTGATTGATTGATCATTTGACTTGTACCTTTAATAGAGAAAAAATCGGTAGGATTTGAGTTTCTTTTTGTTAATGTCAGACGTCACTTAATAGTAGAGCAGAAATTTGAGCTGAAAATTGTAGTGTATGAAAAGGAACCACTCTGAAATGGGGTTTAGCTATAATACTTGAGCTATAAGAGGATAAAAAAGGGATGTGAAACAGAGAAAGAAAATTGACAGATTGGTTGATAAGGAAAGAAGGAAGAGATGGACAGCCAAAGGTCACAATTGAAAGGAGAGTCAACTAGCACGAACTTTGCAGTAGTGACAGAATGGAAGTAGTACATGTGAGTGTGATATGTGAATGAATGCAACTACTAAATGTACTCTTGATTTAGTAGCATCATGCCTTTCATCAACAAGTTCTTTCAAAAGCTTCATGAATACTTGTGCTGACATACTTCTTCCAACAATGTTTTCTTTTTTATTAGGACCTACTGATAATGGATAGGAAGATAATCTTGGAGATTTGATCATATTACAATAGTGAATTTGTTCATGCAAATCTTTATAATGCTTAATGGAAGAGATTCGTTTAACTTTAGAATTGGATCTTATTTTCTAAAACAACCCAAGCTTTTGTGTAGATTCACTGTAAAAATGGTTCTAAGGAATCAAAAAACAGTAGGGCAACCTAAGTATACCAAAATGCAGCTAAATATTTTGGAGATACTCCACATAAAGCATAAACAGAGATGTTTAAGATGTAAGAAATCGTACTTGGAAAACCTGACAATTCTTTGTCGTATATTTTTTTGGATATGAAGACGAATACTGGCTGATACAGCATGAATATATCTTCTTTTTTCTATTGGACTGGACAATATAGTAAGGCTCAACTTTAATTCCAGATTACAACAACTAGGACAAAAACACAGATTATCAGCAACTCTCCACACATATTCCGCAATTGTGATTTATCAGTTTGATATACTTCAAAATTCAGTCAACCCAACAGTACTAATTATTGCTAAAAAATCATTCTAACTATTGTTTGTAAAACACTTAAAACTAAGTTTCAATTGTTATTATTATTACCCATTGGCTCTGCTGCTGTTTCATTATTGTACACTTTGTGAATCTTGATCAACTATTCATAAACAGCTTCGGTACTCTCAATTACTTTTTGGCCATTTCTTATAGAAGGCACAGATGCAGTTGCAGTTGCCATAGCCAGAATAGTAAGATCAACGTTGGTAGTTTCATTCAAGAACTCTGGCACTCCTTCAATCTTGTGAATTTCCTTGATTCTTCCGTCCCTTATTTCCAACATCACTGTAATTGCAAAGGGGTGTGTGTGTATGTGCATATCAACAATCATAGGGGTGTGTGTATGTGTATATCAACAATCATCAAACATTTATAACAGGAATTTACATATCAACAATCAGTTACGTACAGTTATATCAGAGGGGTGTGTGTATGTGCATTAACTTATCTTATGCTTGTTTGGGTGTGGAAAGATCGTGTCCTTTTTAATAAAGCTGTGGAGGTGTTTGTAAATGTTTAGGAATCTTACTCTGTTGATTTCAGCTTCTGGGATGAAGTTATATTAGATTGTTTGTGTGTGTATATACAATATAAAGTTATGATCTTTCTAATACTTTTCTCAGGTATAATGACTTTATTTATACTCTTTTGTAGGCGGAGTAGATGAAGATATGGAAGATGGAGGGAGTGATGACGATCTAGACCTTACTTAAGATAATTTTGAATTGTTGATTGTTGTAGATGCATGTGGCGGTTTCTAGGAATGTTTGTCATCAAAACATTTTAAAACTTTTAACTCTTGAAATATCAAATGTATGTACTTGGTAACATTTTATCTATGAATTTATTATTAGCTTGTTGGACAATTTGGATTATGAATAGTTTCATTTTGTTATTTATATAAATTTTAGTGTTTTATAGTTTATTGTATATATATGTAAATCTTTATTTACAACAGGGGGCAATATTTTCAATTCAATTATATTGTTATAATAGCTAACAGAAGTGTTGCCATAGGACATGCAAACCGTTCCAAAAATAATCTAAAAACCGTTGCAATATCTATAATAGTCGTAGCGGTTTAATAGATATAGTTACGGTTAATTTCCGTTGCATTTAACGTTATGGTAACGAAAATTAACTGTTGCAGTAGATGAGAATAACCGTTCCAGCAGGAAGAGAGAAAACCGTTGCGATAGACCATACTATAGCAACGGTTATCTGAACCGTTCAAAAAATCGTTCCATAAGCTCTATAGGCACGCCATCTTGTGGAACGGGTGTTGAACCGTTGCAATACATCTATGACAACGGTTACCTATCTGTTGCAACGGTTTTCCATTCGTAGCCATAGGTGAATTTTCCAGTAGTGCCGAGGTCAACAGTAATTCCCTTTCGACTTCGGATATTACAAAGTCTGCCAAAATTTGAGATTTTATGGCGGTTGGGGGTCGATACTACATATTGTACCCGCTAATTTCCACGGCCCATTTGGCCAACCTGCACGAGAGCTCTGGCTTGTGCTTGATGTTCCTTAATGGGTAAGAGGTCATGGTACATATGGGGTGGAATTGGGAGTACGGTTTTAGCTTCTTGGAGGCGCTTAGCAAAGCGAGCGCCAATTTTTCTAGGTGAGAATATCTTGATTAGTCCTCGCCTAGAGTTCTACTGACATAGTGAATAGGAAATTGCACACCTTCTTCCTCCCGGACTAAGACTCCACTTACCGCTACCTGAGATACCGCCAAGTAGTAGTACAATTGTTCTTCTGTCTTCAGAGTCTGCAGTAGGGGTGGACTCGATAGGTACCATTTGAGTTCTTTCAAATCTTGTTGGCATTCAGGGATCTAGGAAAAATTATTCTTCTTCTTTAACAGTGAGAAGAATCGATGGCTTTTGTCCGAGGACCTCGAGATGAACTGGCCAAGGCGGCTTTACGCCCGACCAGTCTTTGGACGACCTTGATTTTGCCGGGGTTGATCTCGATCCCTCGATTGGATACCACGAATCGAGGAATTTTCTTGATCCGACCCTAATGCGCACTTCTCTAGGTTCAACTTCATATTGTATATCTTCATTATGTCGAAGATCTCCTACAAATGTTTCAAATTGTCCTCTGCTCGCAAGGACTTGACCAACATATCGTCAATATCTACTTCCATTTACATTCCTATCTGTTCTTCGAACATCCGCTTTACTAGGCGTTGATAGGTGACACCGACGTTCTTTAATCCAAACAACATTACATTATAATAGTAGGTGCCAAAATTAGTGATGAAAGAAGGCTTTTTCTGATCATCCGGGTCCATCCAAATTTGGTTGTACCCGAAATAGGCATCGAGAAAGTTAAGTATCTCGTGCCCGGCCGCGTCGATCATCCGATCGATGTTAGGCAAAAGGAAAGAACCCTTAGGGCACATTATGTTTTGTTCTTTGTAATCCACACACATTCTTAGCTTATTCCTTTTTTTGGGCACGACCACTATGTTAGCTAACCAGTCCGGGTATTTAAGTTCCCGTATGGACCCTATTTTTTAGAGTTTGGATACCTCGTCCTTGATGAAGCATGCTTGATCTCAAACTGCAGCCTCCTCTTCTGCTTAATCGGATGGAACTTTGGGTCCAAACTCAGCTTATGAGTGGTTACCTCCGGTGGGATCCATGTCATGTCAAGATGGGACCAAGAGAAACAATCTATGTTAGCTTTAAGAAAATTAATGAGTATACCTTTCGATCCGGTAGGTGTTCGATTAATATAACTTGCTTCAACTCTTTGATTGTCGATTTGGTGGCATCAGTGTCATCAGGAGCTATGAACGATCTTGGGACTCCGTAATCCTCCTCCTTGATTATTCCTTGTTCCTCCGGTTCACCCGATACTGGCATCAGTGTTTGCTATTTGATTTCTTCCTTTCTGGTCGGCTCTGAGTTCCTTGATGTTGAAACTGCAGCCACCAGGATTATCTCGTTGGCTACAAACATCTCTTTTGCGGCCAGCTGATCTCCGTGGACCGTATTGAATCCTCTGTTGTAGGGAATTTCAACGCTTGGTTCAAGGTTGAGGGTACCGCCCTCATGTTGTGAACCCACGACCTTCTGATTAGAGTGTTATACTTCATGTCCCCTTCGACCACGTAGAACTTTGTCTCTTTGATCGTCCCGACGGTGTTCACTGATAGGGTTATCTCCCCTTTAGTTGTTTCGCATGCCATGTTAAATTAGTTCAACACCCTGACTGCTGGCACTATTTGGTCTTATAACCCCAATTGCTCTACGACCCTTGATCTGATGATGTTGGCCGAGCTACCTGGATCAATCAACACACGTTTAACTCGATATTTATTGACAAGTACAGATATTACCAGAGCATCAATGTGAGGTTGCATGATGCCCTCGACATCTTCGTCGCTGAATGAAATGGTTCCCTCCGGGACATAATCTCGGGTGCGCTTTCCCGCTTGATAAACACATTAACACGTTTTATCACTAGTCCTTGGGGGACATCTACCCCTCCGAGGATCATGTTGATGACGTGTTGAGGCTCATCTTGTTTGATTTGTTTGTTAGTGTCCTTGTTCCTGAAGTGGTTTTTGATCCGATCACCCAGAAACTCTCAGAGGTACCCGTTGTTGAATAGCCTGGCAACTTTTTCTCTTGGCTATCAGCAATCCTCGGTCCTATGACCATGAGTGTCGTGATACTTACAAATTAAGTTAGGATCTCATTGGGAATGGTCAGAAAACAATGGTCTGGGCCACTTAATCTCTTTGATGTGCCCGATGGTTGACACGATGCTGGCAGGATCAACGTTTAAGTTATACTTTGATAATCTCGGTGCTTCCCTACTCCTGAGCGGCCTATCAAAACCATTTTTTCTCATTAGACCTTGGCTACTAGGCCCTCGATCTCCTCTCCTTTCCGTTCCTTGTGGGGTGACGCACACACCCATTTCCCCTTCGATCCGTGTTGTATGGTTGGTACCGATCCCGGTCTGGCCTTGGCTCATGATCAACGACTCTCTTAATCTGTCGTCGGCCCTGAGGGGATAAACAGACCCAGAAGTGGCTCCGAGTTGGTCGTCCTCAACCCTAATCTTCGACTGGTACCTGTTGTGGACGTCGGCCCAAGTCACCGCCGGGTACTCTACCAGTTTTATTTTAGCTGTTGTGAAGCCAAGGATCTTTGGGGATTAAGCCCTTGAGTGAATGCCTAAATGGTCCAATCATCTGCAACTGGAGGCAGGTCCTTCCGTTCCATCTGGAACCTTGACACGAACTCCCTAAGAATCTCGTTGTCTCTTTGTTTAACCTTGAAAAGGTCCGACTTTCTGGTCTCGACCTTGATGGCCCCGACGTGGGCCTTCACGAAAGTATCTGCAAGTATAAAAAATGAGCCAATGGAATTTAGGGGTAAGTTGTGATACCATATCATCGCTCCTTTGGACAAAGCCTCCCCAAACCTTTTCAGTAACACCAACTCTATTTCATCATCCTCCAAGTCATTCCCAGATTGCACATGTGTAGGAGGTCACATGCTCATTTAGATCTGTGGTTCTGTTATTGGGGATACTGGGCATACAAAACCTCTTTGGTAGGGATGTGTATAATTTGATAAATATTGAATTACCGTACCAAAAAATTTGGTATTTGGTGTTCGATATTTTGGTATTCGGTATGGTATTTGGTTTAAGTTTTAAAAAAAATTGATATTAGGTATGGTATTTGATATTTTATAATGAAATACTGAAATACCGATACCGTACCGAAATATATATAATATTACACAATACACATATTATTATTATTATACCATAAACATAAAAAATCTAAAATTTTACTTTCTTTTTTTCTCTAAGTTCATCAATTAACTCTAAGTAACAATACATTTCTAATGATCAAATTTATTCCTTTATGTAGATTTTTCTTTCTCTGGGTTGATATTTATTGGTTTTGGATAAAACTTTTATCAACAAACGTTTTTAGTTTTGTACTTTTGAGTACTTTAATTATGAATATTACAGTCTATGATTTTATGCCCTAGTTAGTATTCAAACCGAATAAACCGAAGTTACCGAACCGAATAAATCGAAACCGAACGGAGAAAAATCGAACCATACCGAATTTAATTAGGTACGGTATTGGTATTACATTTTAAGAAACCGAATACCAACAATAACGAACCGAAATGTCTAAATACCATACCGACCGACGAACACCCCTACTCTTTGGGATCGACTTCGGTGTCGCGCTCAGAGGAAAAGGTTTCTGGATAAACTTCTTGGAATCCGACCCTTTCAATATTAGGTGTGCTTGTAGGATTTGATCGACCCTGGAATTATATGTTTCCACCTTCTTGTCATTGGCCTCGATTCTTCTCGCCTGACTCTACCCGCTTCATTAATGCTTCAGCATTTTCATTATCTCGGATTGACCCCGGGCTCAGCTTCACCCTGTTTCTTGGTGATATTTCATTTCTTCGGATGTTTTCCCGGGATTTTTTGGGCTCACCCCTACCGGGGGCGTGGCTTTGATTCTGTAACTGCGCTATCGTCGCCTGTTGAGCCTGCAACATTCCGAAGATTAACCGTAGGCTTACCCCATCACCTTCGTCTTCGAGCGCTTCTCAAGATGTTGGTCGGGGTCCCCGCGAACACTGTTTTCGGGATCAGTTGCCAGATTGACATCGATGGCCACCTGTGATTTAATATCGACCAGATTGACAACTGGGACACCGTTGGGATCAGCAGGAGGCGTCAACGTTAAAGGGGGCAGACTGAGAATTCGACATTTTTAAGCTGACCTAAAATTAAGACTTTATAGAATAAGCATAAAATAGAGTGTGTTATGGATATTTGTATTAAATCACCACTATTATCCTTAGCCACACGGTGAGCGCCAAACTGTTTACACTTAAATCGAATAATAATTAAATTTGTATGCGTTTTAAAGATACATCGATTTATTCAACACAAATAATCAAGAATATTAGATAAACGAGTTACAAACAAAATAAACGATCAAACCACTTGTAATGATATTGTCTAGCCCAAACCTAGGTTGAACAATAATTTTGCCATCGATCGGACCCTTGGTTCGAGCCCAATTGTGAATGAAGAACGGAACAGTTAAATAAGAACTTTTACAGTACCTAGAAAGCTGAAAATAAATTTGTGTTCCCTTGATTTGTGTGTTACCAAGTGTGTTACAAAAGAAAAACTTTTCCTTTATATAGTAGGAGAGTTCCATCCCTAGTACAAGTCTAAAAAGGTAAAAATCCTCTTTTTTGTTAATTATTAACCGTAACCGGCAGCGAACGAGATCTACGCCTTGATATCCGGTTAGGTACCAATATCATGACCCTCAATCCGTCGTGTGTAACCATTTACCGTATTTCTTGAGGTTTTAGAATTCATTCTGAGTCCGTGGAGCGTCGCTTTATTATGCTCGATGATAAACACATCGTTCACTTTCCTTGGGTCTCGATACGAAGGTCTACCAGCCTCGATTTCGATCTCATGCCTCCATTCCCTTCTTCCGTTTTATTTACCAGGAAATCGGGGTATGCATTAAAATTGTTATTCGATTTAAGGGTACGTGGATTGATTCGACACAAATAATCAAGCATATTAGATAAACGAGTTAAAGATAAAATAAATGATCAAACCAGTTTTTATATTATGGTCTAGACCAAACCTAGGTTGAACAATAATTTTGGCCTCGACCCTTGGTTCAAGCCCAATTGTGAATGAAGAACGGAACAATTCGCATGTTACAAAAGAAAAACTTCTCTTTTATATAGTAGAGGAGTTTCATCCCTAGTACAAGTAAAAAAAGGTAAATATCTTCCTTTTTCGTTAATTACTAATCTGTAACCGATATCGAGCGAGATATGCGCAGTAATATTCGGTTAGGTACGAATATCGCGGCCCTCTATCCGTCGTGTGTAACCGTTTACCGTGTTTCCCGAGGTTTTAGAACTCGTTCTGAGTCCGGGGAGCGCCCGCGTTATTTTCCCTTATGACGAACACATCGTTCACTTTTCACGGGTCTCGATACGAAGGGCTCCCAGCCCCGATTTTGATCTCATTCCTCCATCCCTTTCTTCCGGTTTTTCTTTACCGAGGAATCGGGGTTTGTATTACCCCGCTTTTACTCGTATACAGCCTTCTTTATTAATGAGCATTAAAGCTGTTCAAGTTTATTGGGCCAGTACGTCGTAGTAGTTCCAATACAAATCTCTGCCAAAATACTCAGATGGTTAGTCCAAGGCTTCCTATACAAATCTGTCAGACGTTTACGGAAAGAAATGGAACCGTAGATACACCGCCATCTCTTCTAGATGGCTTGTGAAAGGGTGAAGCTGTGAGGCTAGTGTTGTGAATCATCTTGGTGAGTCAGTTAGCTATGGCTTGACACAAGGCCAGCCACTGCCAAATCCGTTACTTGCAGGAGGAGGAATATTCTCCAAGGAATATAATGCACAAAATAAGAAAAACTACGTATTTTCCAAGAGATTCTTTTTTAAGTTATAAGTATCTGAGTATTTTCCTTTTACCTAATTTTCTTAAGGTTTCTTGAGTAATTATTCCTCCGGTGCATAAGAAAAGGATAATTTCAATCTAAAGTCTGAGGCTTGTACTTTTGCGTTAAAAGGAACAGGATAAACGAATGCAGTCATGTTGTCTTCTCTCTTGTCCTTTTAATAATATTCTTACAAAAAATTATGGGGAAGCATTTTATATGATGTATTTGTTTCAATTAATAATTTTCAACTATGTATATTTTTGTATTTCTTTCGATTGATAGTTTTCAACATGACAAATTGCTTGTCATTCTTCTAATTTTATGTATGTTTTGTTTTATAAGAATTTCATTCTTCCATTGAGTAGGTTAGTGGCAATTTGAAAAGGTAAATACTTGAAGTCAGACCCTCCAATTGAATTCACAACTCACAAGAATATTGAGAAAAGCAATAACGAATTGCGAATTAAGTAGCTAGAGTCGTTTGGCACAGGGATGGAAGAAGAGATGTCTGAAACAGAGATTGAGAACGAGTTGGAAAACCAATTTTTGTAGATTCTGAAACCGAGATTGGAATGGGAAAGAATAAAATCAATTCTTGATTCTGTCTACGGTCCAAATCGGAAAATCCGATTTCGAAGTCCTAATTATACCCCGAGCTCTAGTTCGGACAACTCGAAAAAGGGATCAGATTTGGCTGAAAAATGCGCACCCCGAGGAGCGGCCCAGCATGCTCTATCTCGAACACACTCAAAAAAGAGCGGGAATATCTTAAGGGTACAAAGGTCAAGGCGTACATTTCGGGATAGATTCGTACAAATCCGTACTAGATGGTTATACAATTGTACCACTAGGATTTTTTTACGAAATGTACCTTATTTGGGATTTCCCCTCCTATATAAAGGGGACCCCAATCATTTGTAAGGGGCATCTGATCACTGCAAAATGAATATACTATCTTATTTTTCTCGTTTATTGCACTTCAGAATTGTTCTTCAGCTTTAAAACTCTTAGTTTATTGTTCTTGCTTTAATCATCTCTAACTCACCTCGAGGTCATCGAGAGCATCGAGCTCGAGGTCCCGCTGCTCTAGTAATATTGGTTTGACAGTCGTACTCATCTAAACTTTATATTATTTATTTATTAATTAATATTAAATTAGATCATATTTTTTTAAAATTATAAATCAAATTTAATTATTACTTGTATTTTTCAAGGTAAACGGATTCCACAAAGATTTAGGTGTAATCACACGTTTGTTGCGATTAGAGTGAATTGCCCTATGGTTTAGGGTACAACACGCGATTCATTTGATACTTTATGAGTTCCTAAAATCAAGAAAAATCTCCAATATAAGCCACGCGTTCCAATTTGCAAGGACAAGAGAAGTTGATTAATCAAGTGTTCCTATCACTTTTAATTCTAAGATAGTGGCTCACCAAACAATCACATTTTTTTTGTTTTAATAATATTGCAGAGTAGTTGCTTAAATAATCGGAGTTCAGTTACTAGACGGATGAAATATGTTTCATAATTTCTTCAGGCCATGTGTCCTTCTGTTTCATTCTATTATATTATATTTTTTTTAACACAAGCTTCAATTCTGTTTAAAAATAAGTTTTAAGAAAAAACTTATGCCATTTTACTCAGTTCATCATCCCAATAAATAACAACGAATATTTTTAAATCCACTTGAAACTGTTAAATTTATACTCCCTCCATTCATTTTTGACTTTGCATTTTCTTTGAGAAAAAAATACATAAAATATGTATTTTACAATTTTAGTCATATTAATAATAGCGGTTCAAAAAATCTTGGATTAAGGAATGAATAATTAATGATAAGAGTAAAACAAGACAAAAAAATATCTTTTTATTGATACGCTAAAATAAATAAGTAAAAACGAAAATATATTTTTAGTATAATAGACAAATAAAAGCGAACCGAGAGAATATTCCATCTTCCATTTATAGTAGTACATTTATAGAGTTTTAAAAAAAAAAATATTCTTTTTATAGTTAGAACATTTTCACCATTACTTTTTTTCATTTTTTTGCTTATTATATCATAGAAATGTCATTAAATATTTTATTTGGTAATTAATGTTGTTGAATGTTCAATATCCCAAATTTTTACAGTACCTATAATATGTGACAGAAATCTTTTTTACTAAACTAATTAAATATTGTAACGTCAAATAAAACCGGATCCGTTGAACTCCCACCTACAGGCTACAACCGAAAGGAAAATGCCTTTTCTTAGTTAATTTATTAACAGCTAAAGAGACCAAATATATATGATGGGAAACTTTTGTATCCAACTTCCGGGCCAATTAACTAACTACATCACACACGACTGAAAACTAACTCTTCTCCCACCTCCCATGTCAATTCGTCCCTTCCTTTAATTTTATATAAAGGAAACATGTAAACATCTTTCTAAAACTTCATCATCAGTACTCTTTTCTTCTCTATAGCTATCACACCTTAATATGGCTGTCTCAGTAAAGACCAGGAAAGCAAAATTAGCCATATTATCAGATGTTGCATCTTGGTACTGTGCTATTGTAATATTATGTCTATTTCTATTGAGCTCAGTACAAGAGAAGTATGCAATATTGAAAGGATACCAGTTACTGCACAGGAATTGTGATGAAATATACGTGGTTGGAGAAGGTGAAACTCTGCATACAATCAGCGACAAGTGTGGTGACCCCTTCATAGTTGAGCAGAATCCACATATCCATGATCCTGATGATGTTTTCCCTGGTCTTATCATCAAGATCACTCCTCACTCCTCACTCATAGCTACGAGATTTCTTTCTTAGTCCTTATATGGAGTATGGACCATATTTTCCTGAAATGAATTGCTTATATTTTTATCCTTTTTCTTTTTGTTATTTTCACTTTTGTAAATAGAAAGAAGAAAAACAAAGCTCTGATCATTAGACTTCTGTTTATTGCACAAGAGAAAAATTTCGTCACTATGGATCGATGTAAACAATGTGTTTTCCCCATATTTTTCCTGATTTTCTTGTTTAGGACCATTATTTAAGATGATCATTCCGCAGCCCGCTCCCAAAATTGTTACAACGCCAAAAATACAAGAGTTTTGATGAGTCGCCTGCAAAAAACTAATTTCTTGTAGTGAATTTCCTAATTTGAACTGAACGTAGATTTTTATTCCTCTAAAGGGGATTGCTTTAACAGTTCTTTGTAGACTTTAGCATAGCAGGTCGGATACAGTTAAAATCTCAAATCTATCAAGTATCAAGTGCCAAGACTAATTATAAATCTTGACCCGCCTCATTTTGATGCTGACACTTAATAAGAGCTAATTGGCAAGTGCAGAGGAATAGGGGATTTGGATCATTATCTCATTATAATTATTGTACGTAGTATCTGAAACGTAAATACCTATGAGTTTTTCCTCAGCGAAAGCAGATGTGGAGCAACCGCAACTTGTGCCCCCAGTGTCGAAATTTTCAAGAAGCGGATGAATTCCCTTTGTTCACGACCTACTAATCCCCTACACGAAGTAGATAAAATAATTCTAGCCGTATCACAACCCAAAATTCCTTCAAAGGTTGTGATGGCATGCCTAACTTGCTTGCTAGGCAAGCCAACATTGAAAAACAACAATATGATTCAATTATTAAGCCATCATGTCTGCAGGCCTCGCATTTACGAGAACCTGTTCGCAAATGCGAGCCTCGCAAATGCAAGGTTAGGCTCACATAAGTGATGTTGGTGGGGGCTAGGTCAGCTTTGCTTTTGCAAAGTTAAATCCACAGATGCAGTGGTGGGTATGTTCGCATTTGTGAACTTTTGTGTCGCATGTGCGACTCTGAGGAAATTGAGACAGACACGCATTTACGAGTTTATTGTTCGTGTTGGCGGACACCCCTTGCTCGCATTTGCGATAATTTCATCGCATTTGCGATAAAAGCAGGCTTAGTGACTTTTTCGATTTTGCGAAGAATTGATAGCTTATGCGATGATCGCAATTGCGAACTATAGTTCGCAATTGCGATCTCTGCAGATGAGTAAAAGAGGGAGAACATGGGATTTAGCTCATTTCTCACAATCTCTCATTCCTAAACACTCTAGAGGCGATTTTCTAAGAGAATTTTCTTTCCAAAAATATTGGTAAACAACTTTAATCTATTTCTTTTTTCAATTACCATTACTTTCCAAGTATTCTCAACATTAAACCTAGGATTTTTCATGACATAAATTAGGGATTTTGGCATTTTTATAAAATTGAGATTTAGACCTCAAATCTCAATTTGAATTTCGAAACTAATCACATAATTGAGCTCGTGGGTGAATGGCTAAATGGGTGGTGCGAATCTCGAATTTTGACCAAGCAGGCCCGGGGTTTACTTTTGTTGACTTTTTGGAAAAAGTGTAAAGAATCTTAACTCTATGTATTGAAATAGATTTCCCTAGCATTGTTTGTTGATATTAAGTCGATTTTGGTTAGCTTCGATTGGATTGGAGACGAATTTTAGAGGAAAGACCCCGATTGGGCTTTGATTTGCTTGAAGAGTGAGGTAAGTGTTGTATCTAACCTTGATTTGAAAGATTTAGGAACCCTAGAACTATATATTATGTGAATTACGTGTGCAACGTATATGCGAGGTGAAGAGCGTATCCAAAATAATTGTTTCCATGTTTTCCCGTATTTCACTAATTATTCCATGTCTTAACTATTACATGCTTTAATTGCTATTTATACCAACTTGTTACTTATTTACTCTTGTATTAAAATGTTTGTTCTTTCTATGATTCCAGATTAATTGTTACTTGCTTTAATTGTCTTACTTGTACACTTTAACTATCATATATTCGATTTGTCTCTTCGCTTCGTATTAATTGTAGCATTCCTTGATTTGATACGAGATTCCTTTATTGCTTTGCTTTTATAACCTTTAATCGTAGAAATTCTTATGAGTTGAGTTATTGGATTGAATACATTTATTGAAGTTTTTATGGATCGGGTTGTACGCTGCAATGGTTATGATATGATGGAATAAAGGGATGATTTTATATTGATATGATGGGATCGGATTGCGCGCCGCGACATGTTTATACGTGATTTTGATATTGATATGGTGAAATAAGGGAGGATTGTGATATTGATTCTGATTAAATTGTGGGATCGGGTTGCGCACCGCAACGGATTTTATATGTGATTCTTGATATTGATAAGATGAAATAAGGGGGGATTGTGTTTGTACAGTGGGATCAGGTTGCGTGCCGCAACGGATTTTGTGCGTTGTACATTATTGTATTGTGTTAGCTTTAAGTANTAACTTTCATAATATCTGTGAGGGCTCCCAGGTGCTTGGTGACCCATTTCTGACTATCTTCTCCCAAGTCATACCACCACATCTGAAGCTGAAGTGGAGCCTCATTTACAACCGTCAATGGTGAATTCTGGATAGTGCTCATTATGTACCTGTGGGTGGTTAAGGTTAGGGTTAACACTAGCCTCGAAAGATAGAACCAATGCATTCATTTTTTTTTTAAAACAATCTTTTGTGTACAACTCAATTTTAAGAAAATCAACGAAAAAAGGGGATCACAATA
>ML424460.1:0-50000 GCA_005239525.1 Nicotiana knightiana | reverse complement strand
TTTTGAACAAACCCTGCAAGGAAGCACATTAAGATAGTTTTCGGGAATACCTTCACACTTTTTTGGCCCAAAACCTAAGTAAAAGAGAGAAAATAACAGGCTAAAATCCCTACTTATCAGCTAGCGCTATGTGTATGGTGATGATGGACTGTATAAAGGAGGCAGCAAGAGAGGTGTTGGGAGTTTTAAAAGGTTACTCTGGCGGGCACCGAGGCGACTGGTGGTGGAATGACATGGTTCAAGGTAAAGTCGAAGCCAAGAAAGCGGCTTACATTAAGTTAGTAGAGAGCACCGATGTCACGACCCAATTTACCCTCCAAAAGGTATCGTGACGGCACCTAGTCTCTATGACTAGGTAAGCCTAGAAATATGCAAAAAATAACAGAATCAATAAAATAAAGACAAAAAGGATATCAACTAGATATAAGGTAGCTACTCAGCATATACAGTTTGTACTTCCCAAAAGCCGGAATGTCACCAACATCACAAGCTAAACTCTATGGTTCAATATACAAACTGGAAATGAAAGTGTAGTCTCATATATGAACTATAACTATGCTAAGATAGGAGGGGGGACTCAGAAGCTCTGTGGACGCTGCAGAAATACCTCAAAGTCTCCCGAAGATCTACTACTCTACTGACTCCGGAACGGTGCGCTACAACCTGGGTCTGCACATGAGAAAATATGCGCAGAAGGGCGTGAGTACTCCACATTCGGTACCTAGTAAGTGCCAAGCCTAACCCCAGTCAAGTAGTGACGAGGTCAGGTTACGGCTCTACTGAATTTGCAAAAATAAACAGATATAATTAACAGATAAGTAAAAACAGTAATAATTAACAGAAAGTATAGTAAAACGAAAAGAACGAAGTAGTAAATCTCAGTTTTGCACAGCATATAAATCAGTAGATAGTCGTACAATGCAATCCAGGGGAAAGTCTCAGGTCTCGGCCCACAGTCCCAATATAAATATGCAATGCAATGCGAGGGAAAGTCTCAGGTCATAGCCCGCAGTCCCAATGTAAATATGCAATCCAATGCAAGGGAAAGTCTCAGGTCACAGCCCGCAGTCCCAATGTAAATATGCAATGCAATGCAATGCAAGGGAAAGTCTCAGGTCACAGCCCGCAGTCCCAATGTAAATATGCAATGCAATGCAATGCAAGGGAAAGTCTCAGGTCATAGCCCGCAGTCTCAATATAATTATGCAATGCAAGGGAAAGTCTCAGGTCATAACCTGCAGTCCCAATGTAAATATGCAATGCAATGCAAGGGAAAGTATTAGGTCATAGCCCGTAGTCCCAATATAAATATGAAATGCAATGCAAGGGAAAGTCTCAGGTCATAGCCCGCAGTCCCAATGTAAATATGTAATGCGAGATGTATATCAGATATAACGTAATTCAAAAGGTTTGGGAAAATAGTTGGAAAATATAGAGGAAGGTACTTAACCCAGTTTCAAATAATAGTAACGAGTGGAAAATCAGGTAAAATCATTGGACTTGATAAAATCTTAAGTCGCTACTCAGTTAAACCAATAACAGAAATAATAGGAATTTAAGATGAAGTATGTCATAGAAGGAAATAATGGAATTAGTGAGAAATATCTCGTGCACGTACTCGTCACCTCAAGTACACAGGGTTTTCATGTCAAAAATCAGTTATAAATGCCTAAGGGAATTTTCCCAACACAGAGTTAGGTAAGCCACTTACCTCGACTATGCTAATCAACCAATAATCACGCTCTTGCCACGAGTATCCAACTCTGGGTGGCCCAAATCTATTCAATTTGATTGCATAATATGAATATCATTTCAAGAAATCAAAATAACTAATCAATTCGAAGCTAATATGCGAAATTAGGAATTTTGACCAAAACGCCCCTCGGGCCCACGTCTCGGAATCGGGTAAAATTTATATTTTCCGGGAACCCATTCACTCACGAGTCTAGCCATATAAGAATCTGACAAATCAGAGGTCAATACCCAACCAAAACTCAATAATTCGGTCTATGAAGTTCATCCCATTTTTCCTATAATTTTCGAAATTAAGGGTTGAATTTAAGATTGAAATCATGGAATATGATCTATAAGGGATAGAAATCACTTACCCAAGTTACCCAGGTGCAAAAATCTTCAGAAATCGCCCTTCCCGAGCTCTCAAATTCGAAAATATGAAAGTGGCATAAACCCCCGGATTTGAGGTTTTAATATTCTACCCAGGCGTTTGCCTTACGCGATCGCGTACAATGAGTCGCGATCGCGGGGAGTAATGAAACACGCGCCTGGAAATCCTTCATCACGATCGAGATTAAAGGTCTGCGATCGCGGACATTCTGACCCTACAGCAACGCGATCTCGTCTGAGGCCACGCGACCGCGTAGAGCAAAACACTACACCTCCCCCAGCCTTAGGATACCTTACGCGATCGCGATCCTGGGCGTGTGATCGCGTAGACCAACTGACCAGAACACTGCGATGCGGCTAGACTTCTGCGATCATGAAGCAAAAATTTTTGACCACCCCCATCTAACACTATGCGATCGCGGACTGATTTAGGCGATCGAAGAGAACACTAACCTGCTGCTGTAAAACCAGAAAAAAACCCAGCAAAAGGACTTAGGCCAAATATGCCCGTTTGGGCACCCGAAACACACCTGAGGCCCCCGTGACCTCAACCAAACCTACCAACCAACCCTAATACCTTATTCAAACTTGGTCAAGCCTTAAAAAACACATCTCATAACATCAAAATCATCGTTTATGCATAGATTCAAGCCTAAGAACTTAGGAAAATTTCAAAATTCACATCCTACGCCGAAACACGTCTAAACTCATCCGAATGACCTCAAATTTTGCATACAGGTCATAAACGAAATTAAGGACCTCCTATCATTTTCTGAAATCCATTCCGAGTCTGATATCAAAATCTCACCTATCGGCCGAAATCGCCAAAGTTCTAACTTTCGCCAATTCAAGCGTAAATCCACAACCGACCTCGAAAACACATTCTGAGCAAGCTCCTAACCTCAAAATCACCCAACGGAGCTAACAGAGTCGACGGAATCCCATTCCAGATCCATCTTCACATAACTCTAGCTACGGCCAGATTTCTAAAGTAAAAATCCACATTTATGGACTATGTATCCAAAATCACCCCGGATTTCATTACTCAATGCACCGACAGGTTCCAATAATATAAATAGACATGGGAGAAATGGTAAATAGGGGATCGAGGCATTAATTCTTAAAACGACCGACCAGGTCATTACAACCGACAAAGATCAGAGGAGAGCGAATAGAGGAAGATATAAGGAGGCTAGGAAGGAGGCAAAATTAGCGGTCACAGAGGCTAAGACTGCTGCATTTGGTCGGCTGTACGATGAACTTGGGGGCAAAGTGGGGACAAGAAGTTATTTCGGTTGGCCAAAGTGAGAGAGAAGAAGGCTCGCGACCTGGATCAAGTGAGGTGCATCAAAGACGAGGAATGTTGAGTATTGATGGAAGAGGCCCATATTAGGCAAAGATGGCAGTCGTACTTTCATAAACTTCTTAATGAAAAAGGGGTTGGAAACATCGTGTTAGGGAAATTGGGGCACTCCAAGAGTCACCTCGACTTTAGGTATTGTAGGCGTATTAAGGTTGAGGAGGTCATTGGTGCGATGGGTAAGATGAGTCGGGGCAAAGCGACAAGACCAGACGATATTCTAGTAGAGTTTTGGAGATATGCGGGTAGAGCAGGCTCGGAGTGGCTGACTGGGTTATTTAATATTATCTTTAGAATGAAGAGGATGCCTGATGAGTGGCAGTGGAGTACAATGGTTCCAGTGTACAAGAACAAAGGTGATATCCAGATTGTAGCAACTATAGGGGTATCAAGTTACTAAGTCATATCATCAAACTTTGGGAGAGGGTAGTGGAAGGGAGGATAAGGAGGGCGGTGTCTATATCGGAAAAATAGTTGGGGTTGCCGGGTCGTTCTACTATGCAAGCTATCCACCTTATCAGGAGGTGTGAGCTGTTAGCTTTGGCAGGTACGAGAAAAGGTAGAGGGCGGCCGAAAAAGTATTGAGGCGAGGTGATCAGATAGGACATAGTGCGGCTCCAGATTTTTGAGGACATGGATCTTGATAGGAAGGTGTGAAGGTCGAGCATTAGGGTTGTAGGTTAAAGGGTAGTCGAGCGGTTTTTCTCTTTGTCCCGATTTCCCTCTTTGTACCGACGAGTGTGATAGTATTTTTTCTAGCACTGCTAGTGATTTATGTTGTGTTTCACACTTTTGCATAATATTTGTGTTACTTCTTTTCCATTTATTGGCTCTCATGTTGCTGATATTATTTTTCGAGTTTTGTTGTCACAGATCTATTGTCTCTGAGCCTAGGATCTCCCAGAAATAGCCTCTCTACCCCCTCCGGGATAGAGGTAAGGTCTGCATATACACTCTACCCTCCCCAGACCTCATTGGTGGGATTTTACTGGGTTGTTGTTGTTTATTGTTTTCTTTTGGACCTGAATAAGAAAACCTAAAGAAACATTTGAAATTTTTTTTTTTTACTTTTTCTTATATATTGAGTAAGAAAACTAGAACTAGAATTGAAATCTTTTCTGATTTGGTATTTTTCCTTGGAATTCCACAAGGTAAACGAAAAAGAAGACCTCAAGTTCTTCTCCAATTTTCTCCAGTTTCTTGTCCCATTTTTTTGTTAGAAACTAAACTTGCATTAATTAAAATATATGTGTACAGAAGTGTTGATGCCTAGTCACCATATTACAAAGTAAAGTAGTATTAGAGGTAGAAGCTAATTCAGAGTGCTATTACAAGTGGTTTGTTGAGGTTGTTCTATCAAACTAGGTTCCAAAAAAGAGTTTCCTTACACGGACGCAGCTTCCGATTTGTCGAACAAAAATGGCACTTGTAACCATGTTTACTGCTTCATTCCATACTGTTTAAGGGACTGTTCTTAGTGTAGTTAGTCCTAGCTTATCTGCATGTAATCATTGTGAAACAAAAAGTGGTTGTGCTTCAAAAATTGTGGTTGCAGGTGAATTATCCATATGACTGCCATATTTTGCTAGTTGATCTGCAACACTATTTTGTTCTATGAACGCATGAAGAACTGGTGGATCATGGAGTAGCTGGAGGAGGTGCCTACAATTAGAGAGTATGTTAGTGTATAACAGATGGTTTTTCGCCAATAGAGTGATTACATCCTCAGTGTCTAGTTCAACTTCGAGTGGCATTAGTTGAAGTTTTACAACTATTGTAAGCCCTTGAAGGAATGCTTGTAACTCAGCTGTTAGGCTATTTGATATAGGGATTGGACCTGAAAATCTTGTTATCCGGTCGTTGTTGCTGTTACAAATGACACCCCCAATTCCCATGGAGTTAGTGTTTAATGGGTGAGCTCCATCTATGTTGAATTAAAAAAAATAGCTTCACAAAATACTAAGTTATATAGGAATAATAGAAAAAATTATAAAGTGAAATAAAGATATTATATTAATAAAATTTAAATACTACACAATATTTAGTAAATGTATACAGCTTAAAAATCACATTATACTAAGTAAAAATATTTTGAAACGTTTTATTTTATATTTTGAAAAAAAAATGTTAAGACTTTTAGTATCTTCAATTTCATGGGAAGTAAGATAAATTAAAAGTAACTCGATAAAATACCAATTAGCTAAAATAAAGGGAAACACTTTTTTGTAATATTTGTCAAAATAGCAATATTACGCCAAAAATAATCATAAAACACTAAAAATGTAAAATTTCAAGGAGGGTCAAAAATTACGTGTCTACAATATCCATATAAAAATAAGAGCCACTGCATGAGTCCAGGCTCCCAATGCATGCTCATGATCAATACCAATACCTCTTTACAAATTCATATATCTGACACTGGCCAAGTGCTCAAACTAGCACCAATCTAAGTATCTGCATTTGCTGGACCCAAAGTAACATGGGTAATCACCTGGCTCCAGAGGGACGGATCTATATCCAAGCGTTGTTATAGTGTGCAACCTGATCCACTAATAATAATGTTGCGGCGTACAATCCGATCTAATTTTTTTTCTCAGGATTATGCAAATGAAATAATATATTAAAGACGCACCAGGACACAATAGTAAAACTGCAGATAAATATTTTTATGAATAAGATATGGTTATGGCTAATGATGTATTTTCACTTTCATAAGAGTTCGACATGCTTATTTAGGATTCTTAAGTTTCATCACGGCATCAAGAAGAGCAAAGTACGCTAATAGATAATAAATCATAAATCAAGTGAGGCATATATGACTAATGTAAATTAGAGAGCCCAACACGGTAAAAAAAGCCTAGCATATCTAAATCAACAAGTCATAACCATAATATGACTTATAATCATGATTAAGTTTCATTACATAGTCATAGAATCAAAGAAGCATAAATAAATCCAAATAAGCTTAACACTGCCCGGGTAAGGTCATAACCTAGCTAAGAATATATGCTCGTCACCTCGCATACACGTGGGACTTTCACGACCCAAAACTCAATGTGTCGTGATGGATCCTATCATGATACTTGGGAAACCGACAACTCATACATACCAATATCTTATAATTCAAAATATACGGAAATAGGCTAAAGTAAGTAAAAATCCCATAAAACTGGATGAAATGTCACAACTCATACAGAATTTCCCAAAATATTCGGGTGTCACTGAGTACATCAACATCTATATAATCACATAGTCTAATGCACTTTCTAAGAAAGTAGAATAGAATAAGAAAAACTGGAGATAGGGGATGAGAGTCAAGGTCTGCGAACGCCAAGACATCTACCTCGAAAATCTCCGAACAGCTGAACTCCAAGATCAACAACCACCGCGTCTGGAAACACATAGATTAGCACACGTAGAGTAGGGTATAGCGTGACTACAACCAACTTAATAAGTAACATGTCTAATCTTTTGACTGAAAGCAGTGACGAGTCCGAATAATAAGATCCAAATACGAAATTTAACAGTACGAGAATTTATAGAATATATGACAGTAATATCTCAAAGAAACTCATAATCAACAGGTACCAGTAAAAGAATGTAGACATGCTTCAAGGTATAATAGTTAAACTCAAAATAGATAAAACATGTGAAGTTTGAACGATATGAGGAATATGAAATCTCTATATCTACATGCCAATACGCATATTATATGTGATACAACAGAATGGAAGCCCCGTGCACTCACATTCTCAGAGTACTCAACCTCACGGTCTCAATTCTCACTCATCAGACTCAATCACTCAGCACTGTACATTACCCGTTGCAGCGTGCAGCCCGATCCCATCATGAATCAATAGAAACTGCACTCACAGTGGGAGTGCAGAGTCCAGAGGGGTAGATCGAGCCCAAGCACCAATTTATCCTACTGCGGCGTGCAGCCTGGTTCCATTATGAATCAATAATACTTGTTACAACATGCACCCCAATCCCATCATGAGTCAATAATGCTAACTTAGGCATGCAGCCCGATCCCATCAATATCACTCACAAACAGGCCCTCGACCTTACTGAGTAATCAATCTCTCTAGTCTCTCGGGCTAAAAACACTCATGCTAAGCAGCCCAAATCAATGATACATGATGTGACAATGTATGATAACAGAGATTGAGATATGATATGTAATGATGAATGCGACTGAATACTTAACTACAATTAAGCAAATAACTCAACAGCAAATAGCGACCACTGTGGGTCCTAATAGTACCAGCACATAGCCTAAACATGATTTCCAATATAAGTCACAACTCAAGTGCTCTAACACATAGAGTACAGTAAAAATATTCATATAAGATAGCTACAGAGTTCCATGGAATCGCCTGAATCACAATTACTATAGTGCATGACCACACGCCCGTCACCTAGAATGTGCGTCACCTCAACACCTGTCACATAGCACGTAATTTTAGGAATTCATACCCTCAGAACCAAGTTTAGAAGTGTTACTTACTTCAAACCATGCAAATCTCTACTCCAATAAGCCCTTGCCTCGCGAATCGGCCTCCGAATGCCTCGAATCTAACCACAAATAATTCGATACAATCAACTCAAGCTATTGGAATCAATTCCATATGAAAATGCTAAGTTCTTAATCAAAAGTCAAAAGTCAACTCAATAGTAAATCCCCCGGCCTACGCCTTAGAGTCTAATAAAAGTTACAAAATCCAGAAGCCCATTCAACCACGAGTCCAACCATACCAAATTTACCAAATTCCGATTCCAAATCGTCACTCAAACCCAAATTTCACTCTCCAATTCCTAGCCCAAAACTCCTAAAATTCCACCTAAAAAACATACAAATTAGGTGGTAAATTCAATGCGTAAACAATATTTTTGAATAAAAATGATCAAGAGTGACTTACCTGAAGAAACCCCCAAAATACCTCTGAAAAATCGCATTAATCCGAGTTTGCAAAGTCCAGAAATGATAAAACCACGGAACCTTGCGTTTATATACACTGCCCAGAGGTTCTTGCTTCTGCGGATCATTTAACTGCATCTGCGGTTTCGCTTTTGCTGAGATTTCCATCGCTTCTGTAATCCACCCATTCAAGCCCACTTCCATATCAGTGATCATACTTGCGCAAATACGATTTGCATCTGCGAAACATACTCCGCACCTGTGCTCCATAGGCTCACTCTCAGACCTTGCACCCGCATCCCTTTCTCCTTATTTGCGACCTTCATGTGCGGACCAAACCATCGCACCTGCAATCACTGACCACTTCCTTCCAGGCCACTTCTGAGAAGCCATCCACGCTCCTGCATCCTCTTACCTGTGACCATGACCTTCGCAAGAGCGATTATACTAGTTCAGGTCTGCCCAACCATGCTTTAAGTTCCAAATTAGATCTGTTAACCATCCGAAATCCACCCGAGGCCCATGGGACCTCAACTAAATATACCAACAAGTCCTAAAACACGATGCAAACTTAGTCGAGGCCTCAAATCACATCAAACAACATCAAAAACACAAATCGCACCCCAATTTAAGCCTAATAAAAACTAAGTAATTATGACTTC
The DNA here is from genome assembly GCA_005239525.1 of Nicotiana knightiana. Classification (NCBI taxonomy): domain Eukaryota; kingdom Viridiplantae; phylum Streptophyta; class Magnoliopsida; order Solanales; family Solanaceae; genus Nicotiana; species Nicotiana knightiana. The sequence goes on along the minus strand of ML424460.1, from coordinate 40,933 downwards.
TACAATCGATGCCGAAACCTAACAAATCAACTCTGATCAAACTCAAATTTTGCACACAAGTCATAAATGACATAACAAACCTACTCCAACTTCCGGAACCAAAATTCGATCCCGATAACAACAATGTCAACCCTCGGTCAAACCTCTAAACTTTCCAAACTTCTAATTTTTCAACTTTCGCCAGTTCAAGCCAAAATCAACTACGGACCTCCAAATCAATATCCGGACATGCTCCTAAGTCCAAAATCACCCTACTAAACTAGAAAAACTCCATTCTGGAGCCATTTACACATAATTTAACATCTGGTCAACCTTTTCAACTTAAGCTTCAAACCTTGATACTAAGTGTCTGAATTCATTCCGAAATATCCCCGGAATCGAACCAACTACCCCGAAAAGTTACATAGCTACAATTGAGCATAAAATAAAAAGTAACGGGGGAACAAAATTGCAACACTCAAAACGACCGGTGGGGTCATTACAGGCACCTAAATCATGCAACAAATAGCAAGTAGATCACCTGTGGGAATAATTTCCTCTTACAAGAATAGACAATATACTTACCTTCACCCGAAAAGCTTCAATCCTGTAGCAACCCAACCGGTTATTTTGAGCTCTTGCATTTTGTTCGGCAGTCTAAAACTTCGAGCAGCTTCATATGATGCATTATGATATGTGTTTATGATTGGGTTTGATCTTCGAGAGGTTCGAAGTTGATGTAGAAGAATAATTCTTAATTCAGAAGCCCTTTAGAAGAGTTTACCAATATTTGACTTTTGAGTAAACAACCTCGGAATTAGAATTTGAAGATTTCAATAGGTTCTTATGGTATTATGGACTTGGGCGAGTATTTGGATTAAAATTTAGAGGTTCCTAGAAGATTTTGGCCCTATTTATTAAAAGTTGGCAAGTTGTAGAATTGGAGAATTCATAGTTTGGCTGGAAGTTGACTTTGGTATTATTGGGCATAGATTGGTGTTCAGGGACTTCAGATAGGTTCATTTGGTAAATTGATACTTATGTATAAAACATTTTTTGTGATTCGGTAGGTCTAAGTGTGATTCGTACGCGTTCAGTGAAGTTTGAAGGTTTGGAAGCTAAGAGAATGATTTGGTCTTTAATTCTCGGTTTGGATGTTATTTATGATGTTTCGAGCCTTTAGAAAAGTTTATTTATGCATACAGACTTGTTGGTATATTTTTATGGTGTCTTGAGGGCTCGAGCAAGTTTTGGGGAAGTTTCGAATCATTTTGCGCCACTTTGAGGTTGGTCATGTTTTGATGTGGTTCGCGTTTGTGGTCTGTGGCCCGCGTTCGCATAGAGTAATTTTGGTCGCTAAGGTTTAGTGAATTGTGTTTACGAGTAAGCAAAATGCATAGTGTCGGGAGAAGATTCTCCGCGTCCGTGGAAGAGGAGAGTGCTCGCAAAGAGAAAGTATCTGGCTAGAAGGTCTGTGCGTTTGTGTTCGTAGTGGGTAGCTTGCGTTCGCGGAAGACTGGTGGATTAGTCATCGTGTTTGCAATGATGGTCCCCCGTTCGCGACGAAGTCTTTCTGGAAGCGACATTTTTGTGCTTTGCGATCCCGTATCATTTGATCGCAATTGCAAAGGGTTTACTTGAAGGATACCTTAAGTGTTGTGTTTTAGGACTTTTGCCCATTATTTTATATAATGAGCTCCAAACTTCAAGAGGGGGAGCATTTGAAGAGCGATTTCACTACTACATTTTAGGTAAGCAATTTTTACTTTGATTTGGATTTATATCTTGATATCCCCATGGAATAAGAGTGGTGTTATACAATCCTGCAGAGGTAAAAGGACCGATTCAATAAAAGTGGTGTTACATAATTCTGCAGAGGCGAACAACCAGATCTCATAAGAGTATTAAAACTTACTGACTCATAAATACCACATGGAAGTAAATTAGTAAGTGAAAGTATAATTCCACGCCTAATCAAGTAGCGCACCAAATATCAAGAATAGTAAGACTCGGTAAACTACACAAGTCTAGTCTCAAGATAAGTCATGAACTGAAACATTTAAATAGATAAGATTACTCATATAGTACAGTTAAAGCGTAGTACTAGTCTAAGTCTACTAAGACATATAAAGAATCTAGCATACACATAGACACTCGTCACCTCATATGTACGTAGCTCCCATAAAACATAGCATATAGAAATACAATATATATGGGGATAAGTTCCCTCTTGTAAGATTAGGAAAGACTTACCTTGTTCTGAAGTCCAATAATCGGCTCCAACACCTCTCAACACCTCAAACAAATGTCGAACAATTCGAAATTAGCTAAATAACATGCAAAGTAGTCAAAACATACTCAAGAACCCATAGTTTATCAATCAGATTCCCAACCTGTAACGACCCGGTCGGTCGTTTTAAGAGTTAGTGCCCCGATCCCATACTAACTGCTTCTCCCATGTCTATTTCTATTACTGGAACTTGTCGGAGCGTTGAGTGGTGAAATTCGGAGTGATTTTGGACACATAGTCTGTTAATGTGAATTTTAGCTCTAGAAATCGGATTGTACATAGAACTGTGTGAAGACAAATTTGGAATGGAATTCCGTCGACTCCGTTAGCTCCGTTGGGTGATTTCGGGGTTAGGAGCGAGTTCGGAATGCATTTTCGAGGTCGGTTGTAGATTTAGGCTTGAATTGGCGAAAGTTTGAATTTCGGCGATTTCGGCCGATAGGTGAAATTTTGATATCGGACTCGGAATGGAATTACAAAAGTGACAGCAGGTCCGTAATGCCATTTGTGACCTGTGTCCAAAATTTGAGGTCATTTGGACGAGTTTAAACATGATTCGGCATCGGATGTGAATTTTAGAAATTTCATAAGTTCTTAGGCTTGAATCTATGCATATTTATATGTTATGAGACGTGTTTTGAAGGCTCGACCAAGTTTGAATAAGGTATTAGGTTGATTGGTAGTTTGGGTTAAGGTCCTGGGGGCCTCAGGTGTGTTTCGGGTGATCAAACAGGCATATTTTTTGCCTAGTCTTCAACTGTTTTTCTGGTTTTTAATGAAGCAGGTAATCGTTCAGTGCGATCGCGTGTTTTGGGCCGCGATCACGTAGAACAAGTTTGGGCCCAGCTATTTTTGGTCAGTGCGATCGCAGCAGGGGGGTCGCGACCGCGTAAGCTCATTGGGCCGGGCAGGAGGAGTTTTGCTCTGTGCGTTCGCGTGGGCCTAGCTGCGAACGCATAGGGTCCAGTCCGGTGTGCTCCGCGATCGCAAGTGCTATTGTGCGACCGCACAATGTCCGTTTTAAGGGGTGAGGCTTACTCTATGCGATCGCATCCGTATGTCCGCGATCGCACTTCACAATTTAGGCCTGGGCAGAATATTAAAACCCATTTCGAGGGTTTAAGCCTATTTTCACCATTTTCGTATTTTGGAGCTCGGGAAAGGGAGATTTTTGAAGACATATACACCTGGTTAACTTGGGGAAGTGATTTCTAACCTACTTAGATCAATTTCCATGATTCCTAACTTAAATCTGGTCCTTAGAATTCGAATTTGGGTGGAAGATTTGGGAAAAATTTGATAAACTTCATAGATCAAATTATTGAGTTTTGATTGGGTTTTGACCTCCGATTAGAGAGATTTTCATTTATTTAGACTCGTGAGTGAATGGGTGTCCGGAAAATATAATTTTTACCCTATTCCAAGACGTGGGCCCGGGGGACTTTTTTGGGCGAATTTCCTAATTTCGCGTATTAGCTTCGAATTATTTAGCTATTTTGATTCCTTAAAGTGTTATTTACATTATGCAATCGAATTTATTAGATTTGGGCCACCCGAAGTCGGATACTCGTGGCAAGAGCATGGTATTGAGTTGATTAGCGAAGTCAAGGTAAGTGGCTTGCCTAATTCTGTGTTGGGGACTTCCCCTTAGGCATTTTTATACTGATTTTTGTTACGTGGACGCCATGTACATGAGGTGACGAGTGCGTACACGGGTCATAGTTGCTAAATTTCACTTTTTCTTTCGATGGCATCACTTATTTTCATTCCTTTATTACTGTTCCCTGTCTTAACTGAGTAGTTAGCTTAAGAATAAGCATGCCCACCTGTCCTTACTTGATTTCCCCCTTAATTGATACTAATTGCACCATGCTTAGGTAATTTTATTGTATTCTTTCATGTTTATTTTTCCTGAACTGTTTAATTAAGCCGTATTCGACATACTTCTGCATTGCATATTTAAATTAGGACTACGGACCGAGATCCGGGAGCTTTCCCCATGTACCGCATTGCATATTTAGATTGGAACTACGGACTGAGATCCGAGAGCTTTCCCCCTATACTACATTGCATATTTAAATTGGGACTACGGACTGAGATCCAGGAGCTTTCCCCGTGTACTACATAGCATATTTAAATTGGGACTACGGACTGAGATACGGGAGCTTTCCCCTTGTACTGCATTGCATGTTTACTGTTGGGATATATGATGTGCTGAGACGAGGACTCTTTTTCTGTTATTAATTCTTTCAGCTTCTTTCATTATGTTTATCAATTCTTATCTATATTTCACTATTTTGATTTATAACTGTCTTGTTTTAAAACTCAGTAGGGTCTCAACCTGACCTCGTCACTACTTGACTGGGGTTAGTCTTGGCACATACTGAGTACCGAATGTTGAGTACTCACGCCCTTCCTGCGCATGTTTTTCCCATGTGCAGATCCATGTACCAGTGTACCGTACAGTGGCTAGGCGTATCTCAGCAGGTGCTTAGGAGACCGCGAGGTAATTCTGCCGCATCCGCAGGATCACACGAGTTTCCTTCCTACTCCAGTATAGTTATAGAAGCTATATATATAGATACATTTTCCCCTACTCCTTTGTATAGAGCTACCGTCATTCAGAGTTTATGACTTTGTGATGTTCCGGGTCTTGGGAAAGTAAAAGCTGTAAATGCCGAGCGGCTAAATTTTATAGTATTTCTTCTTCTTTACTGTTTCTATTATTGCTTTGTCTTATTTTTCGCAAATTTTAGGCTTACCTAGTCATAGAGACTAAGTGCCGTCATGAGACCGTTCAGAGGGTAACTCGGGTCATGACAAGTTGGTATCAGAGCGTCTAGGTTCATAGGAGTCACAAGTTACAAGCCGGTTTATTAGATTCGCGTGAATCGGTGCAGAGACGTCCGTATCTATCTTCGAGAGGCTATGTAACTGTTAAGAACAATCAAATTCTTTGGAATTCCTTATCATGCTAGTTACTGTCATCAAATTCTTAAACTCTATTCTATTCTTGCTTACAGATGGTTTGTACCCGTACCAGACGTACTGATGACCAGGCACCCGAGTCCCCAGTCAGAGCCAGCAGAGGCAAGGGCCGGGGCCAGGGCAGAGGACGAGCACGCGGTGCAACCCGAGCACCGGCTAGAGCAGAGGAAGAGGAGCCCCCAACAGCCACAATTGTAGGAGCGCAGGATGTCCCTACTATTACTCCAGCCCTCCAGGAGACATTGGCTCAGTTCTTGAGTGCCTTCAGTACTCTGTCTCAGGCGAGACTACTTCCAATAGCTCCAGCTACATCCCAGGCTGGGGGAGGGACACAGACTCCCGTAGCTCGTACTCCTGAGCAGAGGGTCCATATTGGGCAGGTTCTAGAGTATATTCCTATGCAGCAACTCCAGCTCAACATGAGGCTAGGGTTGCTGTTTCTGAGGCAGAGCAGCTCCAACTTGAGAGGTACAAGTAGTACCACCCACCTGAGTTCGGCGGATTAGCTTCAGATGACACCCTGGGTTTTCTTGAGGAGTGTCATCGCATTCTCTGCACTATGGGTATTGTGGAGACGAGAGGGGTTTCTTTCACCGCTTTCCACCTATGAGGAGAAACCTATCAGTGGTAGCGTGCTTTCGAGCTGAGTAGTCCGGACGAGGCAGCTTCACTTACTTGGGCTCAGTTCTCCGAGATGTTCTTACTTGAGTTTGTCCCTCAGAGCCTCAGGGATGCTTGGCGTGTAGAGTTTGAGCAGCTACGCCAAGGTACTATGACTGTGTCAGAGTATGCAGTCCGTTACATCGATTTGGCTCGTCATGCACCAGCTTTGGTTGTCTCTGTCAGAGAGAGGGTTCGACGCTTTATTGAGGGACTCCACCCTAGTATTCAGACTAGCATGGCCAGAGAGCTGGAGACAGATATCACTTACCAGCAGGCCGTGAGTATTGCCCGGAGGATTGAGAGTATGTTAGCCCGGGACAGGGAGGAGAGAGAGGCCAAGAGGCCTCGAGAGACTGGTCACTTTTCAGGAGTTTGTGCACCAGCAGCACGCTATGTTAGGGGTTTTGTGAGTTGCCCTATTCATTCAGCCCTTCCAGCAGCCAGTGGTATTCTAGCTCCTCCTAGACCTCAGGAGCCTTATTATGCACCACCAGTATCTCATGTGCCTCCTACTCGAGGTGCTATCACTCGCCAGTCCAGCAGGCCAGTTCAGAGTCAGCAGCAGCCGCCACGTCCTCTGAGAGGTTGTTTTGGGTGTGGTGACCCTCATCATGTGATCAGAGATTTCCCCAGAGCTAGGAGGGGTGCACCACCTCACACTTATCAGGTTCCACGTCTTCCACCGGGTCCTCCAGCTATTATCCCAGGCCCAGTTGCTATCCCACCTTCTCAGACAGCTCGAGGTGGAGGTCGGAGAGGTCGAGGTCGCCCTAGAGGGGGAGGCCACGCCAGATATTATGCTCTTCCAGCCCGTTCAGAAGCCGTTGCTTCAGATTCGGTCATCACATATATTGTCCCTGTTTGTCATATGGATGCATCTGTGTTATTTGATCCAGGTTCTACGTACTCATATGTATCTTCTTACTTCCTTCACATTTGGGGATATCTCGGGATTCTTTGAGTTCCCCCGTATATGTTTCTACTCCTGTGGGAGATTCTCTTGTTATAGACCGTGTATATCGGTCGTGCTTGATTGTTATTAGTGGTTTTGAGACCATGGATGACTTAGTATTACTCAGTATGGTAGATTTTGACGTTATATTGGGTATGGGCTGGTTGTCTCCCTACTATGTTATTCTTGATTGTCACGCCAAGACCGTGACGCTAGCTATGCCAGGACTACTGAGGTTAGAATGGAGAGGCACCTTAGAGTATACTCCCTGTCCAGTCATTACTTTTCTTCAGGCTCAGCGGATGGTTGAAAAAGGGTATGATGCGTATCTGGCTTATGTGAGAGATGTTAGTGCTGAGACCTCTACAGTTGAGTCAGTCCCCATTGTCAGGGATTATCCTGATGTTTTTCCAGCTGATCTTCCGGGTATGCCGCCCGACAGAGATATTGATTTCGGCATTGACTTGTTGTTAGACACTCAGCCCATTTCTATTCCTCCTTATCGCATGGCTCCTCCTGAGTTGAAAGAGTTGAAGGAGAAGTTGCAGGTTTTGCTTGACGAAGGTTTCATCAGGCCTAGTGTATCACCTTGGGGTGATCCGGTGTTATTCGTGAAGAAAAAGGATGGTTTGATGTGTATGTGTATTGAATACCGGCAGCTGAATAGGGTGACAGTGAAGAACAAGTACCCATTGCCCCGCATTGATGATTTATTTGACCAGTTACAGGGTGCTAGGCTGTTCTCCAGGATTGATCTGCATTCGGGTTATCATCAGTTGAAGATTCGGGAGCCGGATATCCCGAAGACTGCCTTCAGGACCAGATATGGCCACTATGAGTTCCTTGTTATGTCATTTGGGTTGACCAATGCCTTAGCAACATTTATGCATCTGATGCACAACGTATTTCGGCCTTATCTTGATACTTTCATCATCGTGTTCATTGATGAAATTCTGGTATATTCTCGGTCCCAGGAGGACCATAAGCAGCACTTGAGGACCGTGCTTCAGACATTGAGGGAGAAGAAGTTGTATGCCAAATTTTCTAAGTGTGAATTTTGGCTTGATTCCGTGGCATTCCTAGGCCATGTGGTGTCTTCGGATGGGATCAACGTAGATCCGAAGAAGGTGGAGGCGGTGCAGAGTTGGCCCACACAGTATTCAACTACTGAGATTCGCAGTTTCCCTGGTTTGGCTGGGTATTAATGTCATTTTGTGGAGGGATTTTCATCCATTGCAACGCCTATGACCAGACTGACCCAGAAGGGTTCCTCTTTTATATGGACTGAGGAGTGTGAGGAGAGATTTCAGATGCTCAAGATAGCCCTGACTACAGCTCCTGTGTTGGTATTGCCTACCGATTTCGGGTCCTATACAGTCTATTGTGATGCTTCGAGGATTGTCCTGGGAGCGGTGTTGATGCAGGATGGTAGGGTGATTTCCTACGCGTCCATACAATTGAAGGTCCATGAGAAAAACTACCATGTTCATGATCTCGAGTTGGCAATGATTGTTCACGCCCTGAAGATATGAAGTCATTATTTATATGGTGTTCCCTATGAGATATTCACGGATCACCGGAGTTTGCAGCACATATTCAGGCAGAAGGATCTCAATTTGCGCCAGCGTAGGTGGTTGGACTTACTCAAGGATTATGACATCAATATACTATACCACCCGGGGAAGGTCAATGTGGTGGCCGACGACTTGAGTCGTCGGGCGGAGAGTTTGGCATATCTTCATGCAGATAAGAGGCATCTAGCCTTGGATGTTCAGTACTTAGCCAGTCAGTTCATGAGAATGGATCTTTCTGAGCCTCGCTGGGTATTTGCTTGTGTTGTTGCTCGATCTTCTCTTTATGACCGCATTCGGGAGCGCCAATATGATGATCCCAACCTTCTGGCTCTTCAGGATAGGGTTCGGCAGGGTGATGCCAGGGATGTGATGATAGGTGATTACGGTGTGATGAGGATGCATGGCTAGATTTGTGTGCCCAATGTGGATGGGCTGTGGGAGTTGATTCTTGAGGAGGCCCATAGTTCGCGGTATTCCGTCCATCCGGGTATTGCGAAGATGTACCAGGATCTGAGACAACACTATTGGTGGCGAAGGATGAAGAAGGATATAGTGGAGTTTGTAGCCAAGTGTCTCAACTGTCAGCAAGTCAAATGTAAGCATCAGAGACCGGGAGGGCTACTTCAGTAGAGGCCCATTCCTGAATGGAAGTGGGAGCGCATTACCATGATTTCGTGGTTGGGTTGCCTCGGAATTTGTGGAAGGTTGACGCGGTTTGGGTCATTGTGGACAGGTTGACCAAATTGGCGCATTTCATTCCAGTAGCTACCACTTATACTTCTAAGAGGTTGGCCCAGATCTACATTCGGGAGATAGTCCGGTTGCATGGTGTACCAGTGTCCATTATATCAGATCGAGGTCCTCAATTCACCTCGCACTTCTGGATAGCATTGGATAGTGAGTTGGGTACCCATATAGATCTCAGCACAGCATTTCACCCTCAGACTGATGGTCAATCGGAGCAGACAGTTCAGATATTGGAGGACATGCTCAAGGCATGTGTGATTGACTTCGGAGGTCAGTGGGACCAGTTCTTGCCTTTGGCCGAGTTTGCTTACAATAATAGTTATCAGTCCAGCATTGAGATGGCTCCATTTGAGGCTTTGTATGGTTGGCCATGTCATTCTCCTATCGGGTGGTTTGAGCCTGGCGAAGCTAAGTTATATGGCACCGACCTGGTGAAGGATGCCTTGGAGAAGGTGGGGTTGATTCAGGAGAGGCTCCGCAGAGCCAAGTCCAAATAGAAGAGTTACGTGGATCAGAAGGCGTGTGATGTATCATTTATGGAGGGAGATAATTTCTTGTTGAATGTCTCGCCGATGAAGGGTATTATGAGGTTCGGGATGAAGGGCAAGCTGAGCCCAAGGTTCATTGGCCCTTTTGAGGTTTTGTAGCGGGTGAGGGAGGTTGCTTATGAGTTGGAATTGCCTCCCAACTTAGCAGGGGTTCATCCGGCATTCCACGTTTCCATGCTCCGCAAGTATCACGGTGATCCGACTCATGTTTTGGATTTCAGCTCAGTCCATTTGGACAAGGATCTATCACATGTTGAGGAGCCTGTGGCTATATTGGACAGGAAGATCAGAAAGCTCAGATCGAAGAATATTTCCTCAGTCAAGGTTCAGTGGAGGGGTCATCCGGTTGAGGAGGCGACTTAGGAGGCCGAGCAGGATATGCGGAGTCAGTACCCTCATCTTTTCACAGCTTCAGGTATGTTTCTATACACGTTCGAGGATAAACGATTTTCTTAATAGGAGGAGAATGTAATGACCCAGTCGATCGTTTTAAGATTTAGTGCCCCGATCCCCTAATAACTGCTTCTCCCATGTCTATTTGTGTTACTAGAACTTGTCGGAGCGTTGAGTGGTGAAATTCGGAGTGATTTTGGACACATAGTCCTTTAATGTGAATATTTGCTCTAGAAATTGGACCGTAGCTAGAATTGTGTGAAGACGAATCCGGAATGAAATTCCGTCGACTCTGTTAGCTCCGTTGGGTGATTTCGGAGTTAGGAGCAAGTTCGAAATATGTTTTCGAGGTCGGATGTGTATTTAGGCTTGAATTGGCAAAAGTTAGAATTTCGGCGATTTCGGTCGATAGGTGAAATTTTTATATCGGACTCAGAATGGAATTCGAAAGCGACAGCAGGTCCGTAATGCCATTTGTGACCTGTGTGCAAAATTTGAGGTCATTCGGAGGAGTTTAGACGTGATTTGGCATCAGATGTGGATTTTAGAAATTTCATATGTTCTTAGGCTTGAATCTATGCATATTTAATGTTTTTTTATGTTATGAGACGTGTTTTTAAGGCTCGACCAAGTTTGAATGAGGTATTAGGGTTGATTGGTAGTTTGGGTTGAGGTCTCGGGGGCCTCGGATGTGTTTCGGGTGATCAAACGGGCATATTTTTGGCCTAGTCTTCAGCTGTTTTTCTGGTTCTTAGAGCAGCAGGTAATCATTCAGTGTGATCGCGTGTTTTGGTCCGCGATCGTGTAGAACAAGTTTGGGCCCAGTTATTTTTGGCCAGTGCGATCGCAGCAGGGGGGTCGCGACCGCGTAAGGTCATTGGGCCGGGCAGGGGGAGTTTGGCTCTGTGCGTTCGTGTGGGTCTAGCTGCGAACACATAGGGTCCATTCTGGTGTGCTCCGCAATCGCAAGTGCTACTGTGCAACCGCACAATGTCCATTTTAAGGGGGTGAGGCTTACTCTATGCGATCGCATCCGTATGTCCGCGATCGTACTTCACAATTTAGGCCTCGACAGAATATTAAAACCCATTTCGAGGGTTTAAGCCTATTTTCACCATTTTCGAATTATGGAGCTCGGGAAGGGTGATTTTTGAAGACTTTTGCACCTGGGTAACTTGGGTAAGTGATTTCTAACCTACTTAGATCAATTTCCATGATTCCTAACTTAAATTTGGTCCTTAGAATTCGAATTTGGGTGGAAAATTTGGAAAAATTTGATAAATTTCATAGACCAAATTATTGATTTTTGATTGGGTTTTGACCTACGATTTGAGAGATTTTTATATGTTTAGACTCGTGAGTGAATGGGTGTCCGAAAAATATAATTTTTACCCGATTCCGAGACGTAGGTTCGGGGGACTTTTTGGGCGAATTTCCTAGTTTCGCGTATTAGCTTCGAATTATTTAGCTCTTTTGATTCCTTAATGTGTTATTTACTTTATGCAATCGAATTTATTAGATTTGGGCCACCCGGAGTTGGATACTCATGGCAAGAGCGTGGTATTGAGTTGATTAGCGCAGTCAAGGTAAAAGGCTTGCCTAACTCTGTGTTGGGGACTTCCCCTTAGGCATTTTTATACTGATTTTTGTTACGTGGACGGCGTGTACGTGAGATGACGAGTGCGTACATGGGTCATAGTTGCTAAATTTCACTTTTTCCTTCCATGGAATCACTCATTTTCATTCCTTTATGACTCTTCTCTATCTTAACTGAGTAGTTAGCTTAAGAATAAGCATGACCACCTGTCCGTACTTGATTTCCCCCTTAATTGCTACTAGTTGCACCATGCTTAGGTAATTTTACTGTATTCTTGCCTGTTGATTTTTCCTGAACTGTTTAATTAAGCCGTATCCGACATACTTCTGCATTGCATATTTAAATTGGGACTACGGACCGAGATCCGGGAGCTTTCTCCATGTAACGCATTGCATATTTAAATTGGGACTACAGAATGAGATCCAAGAGCTTTCCCCTTGTACTGCATTGCATATTTAAATTGGGACTACGGACTGAAATCTGAGAGCTTTCCCCCTGTACTGCATAGCATATTTAAATTGGGACTACGGACTGAAATCTGAGAGCTTTCCCCCTGTACTGCATAGCATATTTAAATTGGGACTACGGACTGAGATCCGGGGAGCTTTCCCCTTGTACTGCATTGCATGTTTACTGTTGGGATATATGTTGTGTTGAGCCGAGGACTCTTTTTCTGTTATTATTTCTTTCAATTCCATTAATTTTGTTTATCAATGCTTATCTATATTTCACTGTTTAGATTTATAACCGTCTTGTTTTAAAACTCAGTAGGGGCTCAACCTGACCTCGTCACTACTTGACTGAGTTAGTCTTGGCACTTACTGAGTACCGAATGTGGAGTACTCACGCCCTTCATGCGCATGTTTTCCCCATGTGTAGATCCAGGTACCAGTGCACGGTACAGTGGCTTCGCGTATCTCAACAGTTGTTTAGGAGACCACGAGGTAATTCTGCCCCGTCCGCAGGATCACACGAGTTTCCTTCCTACTCCAGTATATATATATATATATATATATATATATATATATATATATATATATATATATATATATATATATATATATATATATAGATACATTTTGTGAATTTGTGATGTTCCTGGTCTTGGGAAAGTAGAAGTTATAAATGCCGAGCGGCTAAATTTTATAGTATTGCTTCTTCTTTACTGTTTCTATTATTGCTTTGTCTTATTTTCCGAAAATTTTAGGCTTACCTAGTCGTAGAGACTATGTGCCGTCACGAGACCGTTAGGAGGGTAACTCGGGTCGTGACACAACCCCACATGAAAAGTCAATAAAAGTAAACCCTTGGTCAACGTGCCCCGATTCCAAAAATTATCGAAAACAAATGTTACTTATAGGCTTACGAGTTAAAATATATAATTTGTTCCTAATTTTATATCCAATTTCGTGGCCAAATCCCTTTTTTACCAGTTTTTAGGTTTCCAACAAAAATACCAAAATATCCAACAATTTCTATCAATTTTCATATTAAATTCAATATATAATCCATGTATTTAGCTCATAACAAGTTAGAATCACTTAGCTTGTGTTAGATGATGAAAATGGCTCTTCAAAATTATCCCAATCACCCTTGGTATGAGGAGAATGAAGCTAAAATGAGCAAAATTGGAGCTTACTGTTTTAAGGCTTCTGCCATGCCCTTCATCGCGTTCGCGGACCACCAACTGCCTTCTCAAAGACCACTGACACCCAACCCTTTGGGTTTGTGGGAGATCCAAAGCGTTCACGAAGGCCAAATCCTGCCAGCCCCCTTTCCTTCTTCACGTTTATGATGTCACCACCGCATTCGGAAAGAAGAGCCAGGTCTTTCATCGCGTTCGCGAGGCTTTTTTCGCACTCACGAAGAGAAACAGTTGTCTCTCCAAATTTCCTTCTTCGCGATTGCAAAGCACACCAGCACCAGCAACAATCTGCCTACTTCAACATGATCTAGGTGGTCTGAAACTCAGCCGAGCCACCTGAGATACCGTCCAGTCATATCAACTAGTTCATAAACCTAACCTAAACCTACTCGAGGTCTCAAAAAATGTAAAATAACATCACAACCAAGAATCGTACCCCAAACCAAACTAATTAACTTTCCAACTTCTTTCAACTAACTGTGAACGCGACGAATCATTCTTAGACAACTTCAATGGAACCAAATTTCAAACACAAGACAAATATAATAATATGACCTATCCCTACGCCAGGAATACCGAATGGGACCCGATATCACCAAAGTCCACCTAGTCAAACTTAGCAATTTTTTAAACCTTCAAAATGCCAACTTCTAATAATAAGCATTAAATCGCTCCCGGACCACCCGAAACTCGACCCAAACATACCCCTAAGCTTAAAATCGCTATATGAATCTATTGGAACCCTCGAATCCTAATTCTGAGGTTGTTTACTCAAAGTATTGACTTTAGTCAAACTTGGTCGCCTAAGACCACTACCACGGAACTAAGTGTTCCAAATTCAACCCAAGCCCTTCCGTAGCCAAACCAATTGCACCCGTAAGTCATGAAATAGGAAAAGCACACACTGTATGTCTCAAATAGGAAAATATAGTTCTAGAAAGAAAAATGACTGATCTGGTTGTTATACTGCATATGTTCAAGCAACACGAGTAACACCTTGTGGTTATGATGTTTGAATATTCTAATGGAGACGTGTATCAGTCCGTCAAAGTGCAAGGATTAATGTGATGCTTCAAAGAGAAATATTAATGATAAACCTCAAGTCTATATGAGAATATTGAATATTAATGATGGTAAATTCTCCATAATGTAGTCGAAGATCACATGAAATGTGGAAGAATGAAAAGGGATAAGTATATGGTTTTCCTTCGGAGAGTTGTTGAAGGCATATGAATGTTGAGATATAATTAGACCTAAGAAGATACAATAGGGAAAATGAGAAGGACCTATGAATTTTCAGAAGAAGTTCATTATGGAATTGTAACATTTATAATTTGTACTTTTTTATTTCATTTAATTAATTTTTATCTTATTTTAACTTAAGATTTAAGAATACTTTGCAGGTAACATAAAATGTACTAAATATTTTTAACTCAAGAATCAACTTTTTAATAAGGCTCAATTAAGTACTAAAGTTTTATTTTATTGATGATTTATAGCCTATTTGGCCAAGCTTCTTTTCGGCCAAAAAGTTTTCTTTTTGGGATAAAAGTACTTTTTTCCAAAGTTAAGGTGTTCACCCAAGCTTTAAAAGGATAAAAGTGCTTTTGACTAGAAGCAGGAGTAGTTTTTAATAAGCAAAAAAGTAGCTTCGTTCCAAAATCACTTTTTTGAAAAATACTTTTAAGAAAAATACACTTACAAATATTTATAAAAGCTTGGATAAATACTAATTGCTGCTCAAAAATACTTTTCAAATTAATTAACTGAATATAAACTGATTCTCACCAAAAGTAATTTTTCGAAAAGCACTTTTCAAAATAAGCTGATTTTAGAAGCTTGGCTAAATAGGCAAATTATATTTGGGTCTAAAATTTCAATTTGATGTTGTCACGACCTCAATTTCCCTCCGTCGAATATCGTGATGGCACCTAGTCCTTACGACTAGGTAAGCCTAACATGCATAGAGAAATAGCGAAAATACTACTAACACTTTGAATAAAACCTTCACACTATAATAATAAACTCAACAGTATGATAGCCAACACTCTCCCCAAAACCTGGTGTAACGGAGTCATAATCTCTACAAGAAAGTACAATTAGTCTCGACATACAATATTGTTCAGAAAAAGTAACAGTAGAATGTCTAAAATAGAAGGGGACTCCGAGGCCTGCATACGTCGAGCAGGTATGCCTTAAAGTCTCCAAAGGCAGCTACTCAATAAACCTCTAGCGTCCAGCACAGGTAGACGTACCTGGATCTGCACAAAGAGATGTGCAGAAGCGTAGTATGAGTACACAATAACGGTACCAAGTGAGTATCAAGCCTAACCTCGGTAGAGTGGTGACAAGTAATTCCCTTACAAGAAACACGCACATAAGTCCCACCTTATGCCGCCGCATGCATATTAACCCCTATCCCTATATCTCTGCGTGCCCATAAATATCACATCACAATAATGACTCACACCACAAGTGCCCATATGTCAAAACTTGACAATTATCAACAATCAATGTTTCTACAACTATAGCCCATGGCTCAACCACAATGTATACTAGAATACCAATAATAATAATGAATGCAAATTTCTCAATAAGAAAGATATCTCAATAATTAACACTTCGCCTTAATGTGATAAAAACTTTCACAACTTCAATACCAAAATCTCAACAATGAGATAGATAATGTGTAACCACAGTAAAAAATAAGAATAACTCACAACGAAAGAAATAACATATACCGATGATCTCAAATAAGGATAATCAACAATCAAAGAGATAACATGTAACAATGGATTCAAATAATGATAAATCAATAGTGGAAGAGACAACACATAACGACGACTTCAAATAATGGTAATCAACAATGAAAGAGATAACATGTAATCAATAGCTTCAAATAATGATAACTCAACAATGGAAGAGACAATATGTAATGATGATTTCAAATAATGGTGATCAATAATGGAAGAGATAACAAGTAACAATGAAAGAGGAAATAAAATTAACTAAAGCGTAAGAGCAAAATATCAAGTAAGATATACAACAAGTGTTAACAAAGTCATTTAAGGCATGTAAGGATAGACTAACACAAGTAAGAGTAGATTGACTATGAGACTTTAGAACATGATATGACAGCTCAATTAAATGGAAAGAGTCTAAGTAGCCTAAACCGGTCAACTACCACATGTAACCCATGTACCCACTCGTCACCTTGCGTACACGGCTTTCACATAGAACAAATGACAGAATCAATCCCAAATCCTAAGGGATAGTTCCCCCACACAATGTTAGGCATGATACTTACCTCAACTAGGCCAATTCAACCATCTAAAATAGCTTTTCCCCTAAAATTTACATCCATACGACTCAAATCTAGCCAAAATCGACTTAATATCATCAAACAATGCAAGAAAAATCAATTACAATAGATAAAACTATGATCTTTACACTTTTTTCCAAAAAGTTAACAAAAGTCAACCTGGGGCCCTCTCGGTCAAAACCTAGGTCTGAGGGTAGATTCCGACTATCCACAACCCCACAAGTCCATATATATGATTAGTTTCAAAATTCAAGTCCAAATCGGCTCTCAAAACTCAAATTCTTATTTTTCAAAAAACTTAACAAAGTTTCACAAGTTTTCACTTTGATTCACATGATTTTAATGTTAAAATTTAAAGTTGAAAATAGATTAGAATCACCTACCCAATGTTCGTAGATGACTATCCCCTCTCTAAACCGCCTCTTATGGAGTTTGGGGTTTTAAAATGAGAGAATATGATATGAAATATCGACTTTCTAACATTTTGTTTAGTTGGAGATGTCGCAATTGCGACACTGGGTTCGTAATTTCTAACCCTCGTAATTGCAAATAAAATCTCGCAATTGCGGGACTGAGAGGTTTGGGAAATTCTCGCAAATGCGAAGATGCGTTCGCAAATGCGAATCTCGCTCCCCTCGCAAAAGCAACAATGTTGTCGCAAATGCGAACCTAGCCTAGATTATGACACCTTCGCAATTGCGACCCAGGCATCGCAATTGCGATACATGTGATCCTCTGCTAAGCTTGCAATTGTGACCCTGGTGTTCAAAAGTGCAACACCAGAGGCTGATGCACACCAGATTTCTAGTTTTCAGTTCAAAACCTTCTAAATCATGTCCGAAACTCATTCGAGCCCTCGGGGCTCCAAACCAAACATCTACAAAAGTCTAAAAATATCATACGAACTCACTCGCTCGATCAAAACACAAAAATAACATCTAAAACAACGGATCAAACACTAAAACGCATGAATTTCAATGTAAATTTCAAGAACCACTAGA
This sequence comes from Nicotiana knightiana, assembly GCA_005239525.1. Lineage (NCBI taxonomy): Eukaryota > Viridiplantae > Streptophyta > Magnoliopsida > Solanales > Solanaceae > Nicotiana > Nicotiana knightiana. The sequence goes on along the minus strand of ML424460.1, from coordinate 23,234 downwards.
ATTGCAACTAAATGTCTGAATCCTATCAATTCGGTTCCAAATGCTACAAATTTTGCAGACAAGTTGTAACTAGAATAACAGACCTCTTCCATATCCCAAAATAACATTCCGGGCTCGACAGCTAAAATCTACTGTCAAACTTTTCGACTTCAAATTGCCATATTTTGGCAAAACAACCCAAATCAATCTACGGGCTCCTGAATTCAATTCCGAACATACTCCCAAGTTCAAAATCACGATACGAAGCTATCAGAGCCATCAAAACACCGTTCTAGTGTCATTTTCAAAAAAGTCAAAGTTTGGTGAACATTTCTTATTTAATCTTCTAAGTCAAGAAACAAAGGGTCCAAATCAACGCGAAAGCTTTCCGGAACAAAACTGATCAACCTCGTTAGTCATAAACCCATAAAAACACACGTGTGAAGCGTCAAAAGGGGAAATAAGGTGCAATTACACAAAATGGCCGGACGGGTCATCTCCTTATCCCCTTCTTAAAAAACATTCGGCCTCGAATGTGCATAAGGACATACCTAAAGTGAAGAATAGATGAGGATAATGACTCCGCATGTCGTGCTCGGTCTCCCAGGTCGCCTCCTCAACCGGATGACCCCTCCATTGAACCTTCACTGAAGCAATGTTCTTTGATCTAAGCTTCTAGACTTGTCTGTCCAAGCTAGCCATTGGCTCCTCAATATTGGTCAAATCCTTGTCCAATTAGACTGAGATGAAGTCTAAAACATAAGACGGATCACCACAGTACTTTCGGAGCATAGAAACATGGAATACGGGATGAATGGTAGATAAAATAGGTGGCTATTCAAGCTTGTCGTGCACCTCACCAATCCTCTAAAGGATCTCAAAAGGTCTGATATACCTAGGGCTTAACTTGCCCTTCTTCCCGAACCTCATCACACCCTTCATAGGTGAAACTCGAAGCAAAACTCGCTCTCCAACCATGAACACAACATTATGAACCTTCTGATCCGCATAACTCTTCTGTCTAGATTGGGCTGTACGAAGCCGATCCTGAACTAACTTGACCTTCTCCAAGGCATCCCGAACCAAATCCGTGCCCAATTACTTAGCCTCTCTCAGCTCAAACCAACCAACTGGAGAGCGACAGCCTCTCCCATATAGAGCCTCACAAGGAGCCATCTGAATACCCGATTGGTAGTTGTTGTTGTAGGGAAACTCCACAAGCGGCAAGAACTGGTCCCAAGAACCCCCAAAATGCATAATACAATCACAAAACATATCCTCCAATATCTGAATGGTGCGCTCAGACTATCTGTCCGTCTGGGGTGAAGTGTTGTGCTCAACTCAACTTGTGTGCCTAACTCACACTGCACAGCTCTCCAGAAACAAGATATAAAATGCATGCCCCGATCAGAGATGACGTATACCAGCACTCCATGAAGTCGGACAATATCACAGATATAGATCTGAGCCAGTTTCTTTGAAGAATAGGTAGTCACTACCAGAATAAAATGAGTCGACTTGGTCAACCTGTCCACAATCATCCATACAACGTCAAATTTATTCTAAGTCCGTGGGATCCCAACAAAGAAGTCCATGGTAACATGCTCCCCTTTACACTCTGGAATCTCTAGTCTCTGAAGCAAACTGCCTGGCCGCTAATACTCATACTTCTCCTGCTGACAATTTAGGCACCGAGCTATATACTCCACTATGTATTTCTTCATTCTCATCCACCAATAGTGTTGCCTAAAGTCCTGATACATCTTAGTGGCACTCAGATGAATGGAGTATCGCGAGATGTGGTCCTCTTGAAGGATCTTCTCACGCAACCCATCCACATTGGGCACACATAATCGGCCCAGCATCCGTAAGACCCCGTCATCACCAATAGAAACCTCCTCGCCATTGTCGTGTTGTACCATGTCTTTAAGGACAAGCAAATGGGGTTCGTCATACTGAAGCTCTCTGATATTATCATATAAAGAAGACCGAGAAACCACGCAAGCAAGAACTCGACTAGGCTCCGAAACATCCTATCCCAAAAGCTGGTTGGCCAAGGCCTTAACATCAATGGCTAGTGGTCTCTCTGTTGCTTGTAGATATGCTAAACTGTCCAGGCTCTCCGCCTTTCGACTAAACACATCGACCACCACATTGGCCTTCCCCGAATGATATAGATTAGTGATATCATAGTATTTAAGAAACTGTAACCATCTCTGATGCCGCAGGTTAAGATCTTTTGTTTAAACAGATGATGTAGATTTTGGTGGTTCGGTATAGATCTCACATGGGACACCATACAGGTAATGCCACCAGATCTTCAATGCATGAACAACAAATGCCAATTCCAAGTTGTGGATCGAATAATTCTTCTCATGGGTCTTCATATGCCGAGACGCGAAGGCAATCACCCTACCATCTTGCATCAACATTGTGCCAAGACCAACACGTGACATATCACAATACACAATATAAACCCCGGAACTCGTAGGCAACACAACCACTGAGGCTGTAGTCAAAGCAGTCTTGAGCTTTTGAAAGCTCGCCTCTCACTCCTTGGACCATCGGAAAGTAGCACCCTTCTAGGTCAATCTGGTCATAGGTGAAGCAATGGATGAGAAACCCTCTACAAAATGACGATAATACCCGGCCAAACCAAGGGAACTCCGAATCTCAGTAGTTGGAGACGGTCTGGGCAAACTCTGAACTGCTTCAATCTTCTTCGGATCTACCTTGATCCCCTCACTCGGTAGCACATGACCCAAAAATGCCACCCAATCAAGCTAGAATTAACACTTTCAGAATTTTGCATACAACTTCTTATCTCTAAAGGTCTGGAGCATGGTCCTCAGATGCTGCTCATGATCTTCCTGATTGCAAGAGTACACCAAGATGTTGTCAATAAACACAATAACAACTAAATCAAGATATGGCAAAAAAACTGTTCATTAGTTACATAAATGATGTTGGGCGTTGGTCAGCATAAATGACATCACAAGGAACTCGTAGTGACCATACCAAGTCTTGAAAGCAGTCTTAGAAATATCGAGATCCCAAATCTTCAGCTGATGATACCTTGACCGCAAATCAATCTTTGACAACACTCTGGCACCCTGTAGCTAATCAAATAAGTCATCAATGCGGGGTAATGGATACCTGTTCTTCATTGTAACCTTGTTAAACTTCCAATAATCAATACACATGCGCATAGAACCATCATTCTTCTTCAAAAACAAGACCAGATCACCACACTAGGTTGAATGAAACTCTTGCAACTGCTCCTTTAACTCCTTCAACTCCGTTGGGGCTATACGATATGGTGTAATAGAAATGGGTTGAGTACCCGACAACATATGTATACCAAAATAGATATCTCTATCGGGTGGCGTGCCCAGAAGATCTGCTGGAAATACATCTGGGAAGTCTCTCGCTATCTGAACTGACTCAGCGGTAAGATTATCAACACTGACATCTCTCACAAAGTCTAGATAAGTATCATACCCCTTCTCAACCATGTGTTGAGCCTTTAGAAATGACACAACCCTGCGAGGAACATAATCCAATACACCCCTCCACTCCAACCATGGTAAACCTGGAATAGCCATGTCACCGTCTTGGCGTGACAAACTAGAATAGCATGATAGGGTGAAAACTAGTCTATGCCCAAGACGACATCAAAGTCTACCATACCAATAACAACTGAACTCGACCGATCACATAGTCCACAATAGTAGAATCTCCTATAAGCATGGAAATATAAACTGGAGAACTCAAAGAATCATGAGATATATTCAGATACAGAGCAAAGTAAGATGATACATATGAATAAGTGGATCCCGGATCAAATAAGACTGATGCATCACAATGGCAAATCAGAACCATACCTATAATGGCTGTTTCTGAAGCGACTACCTCTGTCCTACCCGAAAAAGCATAGAATCTGGCTTGGACTCCCCCTCTACGGTGACCTCTACCCACCCGTCCCCTAGCCCTAGTTGGTTGTGCAGGTGGAGCGGCAACTGGGCCAGCAACCATGGCCTGAGAAGTCTTTGCACCTGACTGAATCCGTGTAGCCTAAGTAGTCTGTGGAGGTGCACCCCTCTGAGTCTAGGGCAGTCTCTAACTGACGAGCGCAGAACACACAATTAAATAATGCTCGCTAGTAAAAGATAGTATTGTATAATATCTTATCCACAGGGATTGGAGTTAAACTGTATTTTCGTAGTTTCTAGCTTGATTGATATCCAGGAGGATCAACAGTCGAGATTTATATAATTAGCATCTAAATTTAACTAAGAATCTAAAGCTATTGACTAATGACAATTGAGAAAAATAATTAGCAAAAAAGGTTATCAAGGGGAGAAGATAAGGGTTTTATAGGATAGGTGCAAGATAATTGTTCGGGATCTAACTCTAGATAATTCACTTCTAATGTTCAATTGAATCTTCAAATTCACTCAATTAGTAGTTCAAATGTTCAGCAAAAGATCTTCTCCCGATTAAGTCTTAATCTCAGAAGATGAACCAATTTAAGCGCATGAAGATATGCAATAATTTGTAGTGGATTGGTCTTTAGGAGAATCTCTCTCGATTATCCTCCTAACTATGTTTAATCAACGATTCAACTAGCCTCTTCCAATTACTAAGAAGAATTAATGAATTCAACCAACAATATAATGCAAAGATATCACAAGTTATGCCTCTCTCAATTACATGAACACGAGTATATAGATGCAAAAATTAAATAATCCAAAACACTTCAATACATAAAAACTAGAGTTATAATCCACAAACAATCATCAATACAACAAATCCACCAAACCCTAAAGGGAGCTACTCCATAGATATGGAGAAATTCATCACAAATATAATTTAAGGGTAGGAAAGCTTAAATTCGATCCAAATTCGGGTCTTGAGTGAGGAAGGAATGATGAAATCTTTGTGCTTGTGTTCTTCCCACTCCTCCTTAGCCTCTTTAGGTCTAAAGTATGTCAAAAGTCTAAAAATAACATTTTCCATGTATTTATACCAAGTAGGGTCGGGCCTAGACGAAATCACCTTTTCCAAGGAGAAATAGGACATTTACTCTATAAAAAAACATAGGCACGCCGCATGGGAAAATTCACCATACGGGGAATTAGTGGGGATTATCAGGGTCTTGCAAAATTCATGAAGCAACAAACATACACTGATGCGTCGCACTATGCCTCGTGCCCTACGTCATGCTAGTGCAAATTTCTTAGAGTACGGCCCAAATCTTGCAGATTGACATCCAGACTTGGTCCTCGACCACCGAACACGATCCCGGATTAATCCCTTGGGCGTTTACTTTGACTTCAAAGCTCCAAATAGATCAAATTAGTTCCACAATATTTACATAGCTTGGAATCACTCCTACAAGGCATAAAACACACAATAAGTGCAAAACACTACCAATTAAAGCTCAACATAAGTAAAGTGTAGTGAATTAGAGTGCAATAAGAGACTAAAATATGCAATTATAGACTACCATCAACACCCTATACTTAAACCATTGCTCTCCCTCGAGCAATCAAACTACACTTCATAGAAACGACCTTTTTAAGCAACACTCCTAAATCATCACACCAAGAATATTTAAAATAGACTAAGTATACTATTGTAACATCCTCGCCTCAAGATTTGACTAAAAAGCACCACACGTTTTTTATAAACCGCTCACTTACTCTAATACAGAGGTCAAACATTACCTTTTCTTCACGAATAAAGTGCCATCACACAATAATTGAGAGTAGTTCCCCACACAATAAAATTTAACAATAATTAGGAACTCAAGATAGAAATATTCACTCATTCTCAGAAACAACATTAATATGCCAAAAAAGACGTACCATAGGCTTGCCCGTAGTGTACTACTCTACTAATTGAGCTCATTCAGTCAAGGATCAAGTAGGACTTTATTTGATTGTAATGTAGGCTGGGGGATGAGTAGGATATATTTGGATATAAGAGTGACTATACTGTCATAAGCACTTTAATATATATAATTAACCATTCAAAACCCCACACTTATGTCAAATCATAACTTCCACCTACGCATGAATATACATAAACTACCAACTTCTTTAAGCACAATTACATCAAGAGTTACCACTATCAAGGAATATTTTTCACAACAATACAACTACTTTTGTTCCTTTTATTTTTCAATTCAAGTAGCTCTTACTTATTCAGAACAGTGCACCATTCTCATTATTTCATTAGTTCCACTCAAAAGCCAAACCAACACCCACACTTTATTTTTATAAAGTTCATAACCAATTCAAGTGCTCACGGGAGGTGAAAGATTCAAATAGATGGTCAATTCGAACAAATAGGTAAGTCGTATAATGTGGCTGCCAAAGAAACAAGATTACAGGCTCAATAGGGTTAACTAAGATACATAACAAATAGGTGGATAAAATCATATAATTGGCTCAACAAAGAAACACTTATATCACTTCCAAGACTGAAAAAAACTACTATTTTACTTTGCAAACACACGGGACAAGTTCTAGATATCAACTTCAATATAACGAATAATATTAAACCTCACACACATTTGGCACATAACTCACTCAGGACCAGACTATCAAGACACTCCAGTCAAAGAAGTTAAGCAAAGTTAAGCTCATACACATTAAGGTACTTATACAAGAGTCAAAAACTGAGCCTAAGTGTCACAATTAAAACACTCACTATTCTCCAGGCATAATAAATTCAAAAGATATTGATTTCAATTCAAATCATAGAACAAGGTTTCCTACTCCTAGAGAACTAAAAACTATCTACATCCAGTTCAAATAAAACCCTTGGAAAAGAACCGCAACACAAAGAAAAACCAACGGGATTTGTTACACTACCTAACAAAAGAAAATCTTTTTGTCTTTTTCCTTCGACTTTAATCCCTCAAGAAACCTATCAATAATATCCATTGTCGAGAAAAAATAAAAAATTATTAAAATTTTTATGATTTTTGTCAAATTCTTTTCTATCTCTAACTACCACAACTAAGCAAAAAGAAACACATATACACACATACATACAAAATTTGACGAGCACAAAACACAATTAAATAATGCTCGCTAATCAAAAATAGTATAGTATAATATTATGCACATGGATTGGAGTTAAACAGTATTTTCGTAGTTTCTAGCTTGATTTCTATCCAGGAGGATCAACAGTCGAGATTTATAGGATTAATATCTAAATTTAACTAAGAATCTAATGTTATTGACTAATGACTATCAAGACAAAGAATGATCAAATAAGGTTATCAAGGGGAGAAAATATGGTTTTGATAGGATAGGTGCAAGATAATTGTTCGGGATCTAACTCTAGCTAATTCACATCTAATGTTCAAGCGAGTCTTCAAATTCACTCAATTATTAGTTCAAACGTTCAACAAAAACTCCTCTCTCGATTAAGTCTTAGCCTCGCGAGATGAACCAATATAAGTACGTGAAGACATGCAATAATTCATAGTAGATTGGTATTTAGGAGAACCTATCTCGATTATCCTCCTAACTAGTTTTAATCAACGATTCAACTAGCCTCTTCCGATTACTAAGAAGAATTAATGAATTCAACCAAAAATATTAGGCAAATATACCACCCGTTATGCCTCTCTCGATTACATGAACAAGAGAATGTAGATGCAACAATTAAATCATCCAAAATGCTTCAACACATAAAAAATAGAGTTATAATCCACAAACAATCATCAATACACCAAATCCATCAAAGCCTAAAGGGAACTACTCCATAGACATGGAGAAATTCAACACAAATATAATTAAAGTGTAAGAAAGCATAAATTCGATCCAAACTCGTGTCTTGAGTGAGGAAGGAATGATGAAATCCTTGTGCTCGTGTTCTTCCCACTCCTCCTTAGCCTACTTAAATCCAAAGTATGTCAAAAGTTCAGAAAATAATATTTTTCCATGTATTTATACCTAGTAGGGTCGGGCCTAGACGAAATCACCTTTTCCTAGCTGAAATAGGATATTTACTCTGTAAAAAATACACAGGCGCGTCGCATGGGGTGACGCGCCGTGTGGGGAATTAGTGGGGATTATCAGGGGCTTGCATAATCCATCAGGAAGCAAAAATACACTGACGTGTCACACTATGACTCGCGCCTTGCGTCGCGCTAGTGCAAATTTCTCAGAGTACAACCCAAATCTTGCATTTTGACGTCCAGACTTGGTCCTCCACCCTCGAACACGATCCCGACTTAATTTCTTGGGATTTTACTCATACTTCAAAGCTCCAAATAGCTCGAATTAGCTCCACAACATCTACATAGCTCGCAATCACTCCTACAAGGCATAAAACACACAATAAGTGTAAAACACTACCAATTCAAGCTCAACACAAGTAAAGTGCAATAAATTAGAGTGAAATAAGCGACTAAAATACGCAATTATAGCCTACCATCACTAACCATATGACGGGTATCGCCACACTCAATGCAAGTTGTCGGTGGGCCTGGCTGCTGGGAATGGTCGGTTGCACTGGACCTGAAGGCACCCCGTGCAGGAGGTGCACTAGAAAGTGGTTGATCAAAGTGTGCAACCCGAGCTCTCGGAATAATCGGAGCACCACTAGAAGCTGGAAGTGCTGAGTGAACTGGACGACTCACATAGCCCCTACCATGACGGGATGTAGTTGCAGCGTGGCAACCACTAAATGCTCTACTACCTCGAGGCCTTTTGGTCTCCCTATGCTCATTCTCACGACCTCGCATACCCTCCAATCTCCGTGAAATCTCTACCAACTACTGATATGGAGTATCTGTCTCCAACTCTCTAGCCATGCTAAATCTAATACTATTGAGCCCCTCGATCAATGGACGGACTCGCTCTTTGACTGTAGAAACCAAAGTAGGTGCCTGTTTGGACAAATCACTAAATCAGACAGCATACTCTGACACTGTCATAGTACCCTAGCGCAACTGCCAAGCACTGCACGTCATGCATCCCTAAGGATCTGAGGAACAAACTCTCTCAAGAACATCTCTGAAAACTGAGTCTGTGTAAGTGAAGTTGCATCGGTTGGCTACCCTTCTCATAAACTTGCCACCGCTGAGACGCTGCTCCTAACAGTTGGAATGTAGTAAAATAAATCTCACTCATCTCCACAATACCCATGGTGTGGAGAATAAAGTGGCACATCTCTAGAAAACCATGTGCATCCTCTAAATCTAAACCATTGTAAGTAGGAGGGTGATACTTCATGACCCTCTCAAGTCAAAGTTGCTCCTCCTCAGATGCCCCTGCCCTAACCTCGCATTGAAATGGAACAACAGGCTGCGCTGGCATAACCTTTGGGACCTGATCAATATGGACTCGCTGCTCGGGATACGGTCCGTAGGAGTCTAAGCTTCTCCTCTAGCCTGAGATGTGGCTTGTGCAAGTGGAATCAACCCTGGCTGCACTAAAGTATCAAACATGCTCAAGAACTGTGTGAGGGTATCCTGAAGTACAGGGATGGAAATAGGCGCCTCATGCGCCTTCCCCTCAACTGGAGCTACTGGTGGCTCCTATACCAAAACTCGGGAAAGTGCTCTAGTTGTACCACGTGCCCCTCATTGGCCTCTGCTCGGACCCTGGCACCAGCCTCTTGCAGCTCTAGAAGGGGTGTGGGTGTTTGATTGTCAGATCCAACAGTACGTGTCCTCACCATCTGTGAGAGAATAGAAAGTCAAAGATTTAGTTTTTGAAGTCAACCTATTCACACGATAAGAAATCAAAGAAGTGAATTTTTCCTAACAGTTCTGTAGCCTCTCGAAGATAAGTACAGACGTCTCCATACTGATTCGCAAGACTCTACTAAACTTGCTTATGACTTGTAACACCTATGAACCTAGAGCCATGATACCAACTTGTCACGACCCCAATTTCCCTCTGTAGGATATCGTGATGGCACCTAGTCTCTATGACTAGGTAAGCCTAACCTGCATAGAGAAATAGCGGAAATACAACTAAAACTTCGAATAAAACCTTCACACTATAATAATAAACTCAACAATATGATCGCCAACATATTCCTCAAAACCTGGTAGAACGAAGTCATAAGCTCTACAAGAAAGTACTAATAGTCTCGATATACAATAATGTTCGAAACAAGAAGTAAACAGTAGAATGTATAAAACAGAAGCTGACTCTGAGGCATGTGGACGTCGAGCAAGCATACCTTGAAGTCTCCAAAAAGGCAGCTAGTATTTCTAACGACCAGCACGAGAAGACGTACCTGGATCTGTACAAAAATGAGCAGAAGGGTAGTATAAGTACACCACAATAGTACCCAATAAGTATCAAGCCTAACCTTCATAGAGTAGTGACGAAGCCAGGTCAAGACACCTACTAGGACATAATAAACAGTATTAAAACATAATAATGATAAATAATGGAAGGGGGAGAAATAACTTATATGAAACAAGTCAATAACATAAAATAATATTGAAATTTATAAGCATAAAGATTACATAATGGAAGCAAATAAAGGGAACCACCAAAGTCAAATACGGATCCAAGCTGATAAGACAAGGAAGAATAAAAACAACAAAAAGTATTTCACCAATAACTCTTTACAACGTGAAATAAACAACAAGAATCACGGACGAGGTACCGCTCGTACACAACAAGAATCACAACCGAGGTACTGCCTCGTATAAAATAAGAATCATAACCGAGGTACCTCTTCGTAATCACATTTCTCAATTTCAATCATAATCATTCCTTATAACGCCAAGTGAGCCTTACATATAGATAGTTTAGAAAACTTTTCCCGAAATAGCTACACGCACTTTATCTCACAAGCAACACGCACATAAGTCCCACCTTATGTGACCGCAATGCACATTAACCCCTATCTGTTGATACCTAATTTTACTATTGTTGCATTCTTACCCAATTTACAAGAATCATATAAGTATTTACTATAATTTTTAAAGCTTTAAAAAATTTATTTTTTCACATTTAATTATTCAAATATTTATTAATTATCCCTCCAAATTATTTTGGGATGATTTAATCATCCAAATTTATTATTTGCACCCACATGCGCTATTTACACATTTTTGCATTAACACCCTATACTTTACAATTAATTATATTTATAATATTATTCAGGGTCAAAATAACTTTTTATATATTTTCAACCTTCAGTCATTATTTTGAAATATTTATTATATTAATATTTTTATATACTTATTTAGCTATTTTATTAATTTATTTTCCGTAATTTTCTTTATTTTAAAATCTGGCCAAAAATCAGGCAAAAATCTAAACAAAAGTTGGCCCAAAACATTAAGCCCACCTTGTAGCAGCCCAAACCAAACACCCCTTTACTCAACCCGGCCGCGACCCATCAAATAACCTGCCCCGCTTCCCTTTCGATCATGGCCGTCGATTTTTAAAGATCAACGACCCATAATAAACCCCTCATTCTCCTTATATCCTTCACACCTAACCCTAGAGACCCACTTCCTTCAGTTCAGCTGCCTATGTGTTCTTTCATCATCTCCTTCTCTCTGAAGAACCCCAGTCGCCTCCCCCTTAAATCCCTCTCCTAATAACGTTGATAATGGGAATCCGCCATTATATGGTTACCATATCTATGTTCATCCGCTATTGGTCATATGTTCGTGGTATTAACTAGGCACTTGCCCAATTTTGGCAAGTACCATCTCCTAAATCGGACTGGAATCGACCTCAATCTTTGATATTTGGACTATATTTCGTCCATATACATGAAGAAAGGCCCGATTCTTTACACCAGTTGGCTAGTTCTAAGCATTGAACCCTAACTAGGGTTCAGAGTATGGTTTCTTTCATTTCTGGTTACTTTACTGATTGCATGAGTATCTTTCTTTCCCTGTTTATATTTTCTTAATTTCCTTTCTTTGTATACTCATTTGATTTAACTACTATATAATCCCCCTTCCCTGTTTCCCCTCAAAAACTTAACTATTGCTACCACTATGGCTATTGATTGTAGCCGGCTGAGAGCCAAGGCCACCGGAATCTTCTCTAACTACCTTCCTAGTGCGACCACTGTTCAGGGCTCGTTCGAAGCTCATGTGAACTCTGGCGCACTATGGATTTGGAATTCCTGTTCTTGTTCTTACCTTGCTACTGAAAGTCGGTGATTCTTCTCTATTTGTTGTTAAAACTGTAAATTGGTAAGTATCCAAACTCTCACAATTATGTTTCTTCCCTGTTTGTTTTCATACTTCTAAATATCCCTGTTATGTGCACTTTTCAAAGCCAATATGATACTGTGCCGACCTTTGCTTTGATTTTCTCTTATAATTCCTCGTCTGTACTTGTATAAGACAACATATGTTCAATTGGCGTAGAATATTTCTAGGTTTTGATACTTGTTTGAAGTTGTTATGTTCATGTATGATTAGTTTCTTACATTGACTATTTAATACTGTATCGTTTCATGCCTCAATTTGAATACTTTCACTAAAACTCTAGGGAATTACTGCCTGCCCAGAATTTGCTTTAATAAGTCCCTAAGTCCTTTATGTAGGCTCTATTGTTGTCCTTATATACATGAAGACTATTTCTATTTCATTGATTTAACCAAACATGTGGCTTTGTTATTGAGAACTTTAATGTGATGTTTGGTCAATCATGCACTCTTTAGTATTGTTAGGCTTTTAGTTGAATCCCAATACATTTAGTGTTATATTATTATGCATGGTCAACTGGCTTAAGTTCTGAAATCTGTCTGCTCTACTTGACCTTAAGATGAAATGTCTTCCTACCATGATATCTTTGAACTTGGGAACCTTTGTGTTATACTCAGCATGATTAGGATTCTTATGGGTTGTTATAGATTATGCATATCTGCTAGTTTACTATGTGTAATTGTCATCCTCTGGCCATGACTCTATCAGAACTTCTTTCATAGCTTTGAAATCCCTTATGGACTAATTTTGGTTCATGATTCACCCTAAACTCACTCAGAAAGGCTTGACATGTGCATCTTGTATGTGTTTGGTATGGTTAATTACCCTATTAACTCTAAGTGGCATGTCTCTTCAACTTTCCTAACTTTATGTTTGTCCTTAGCATGCTATCACCTGCTGAATAAATAAACCTATGTTGTTAGTTTATCATGTCAAATTTACCACGTTGGAATTAAGCCCTATTGATTCTCCTAGTTCTCATGTTCTTTGCTTAATCAATTCTGTCACTCTTGCTTTCTAAAATGCCAATGTATTTATGTTAATCTTGCTAAATGTCATGTAATCCTGTCTCTATGAGGTGTTGCTTCAGGGTTGTTTAAGTGATTTTCATTTGTCGTTCATTAATTAAGTGGATTAAGTGGTCAATTTGTTGGGCTTGGTATGAGTTCATGTGTGGCCTTGGGCTGTGCAAATGGACACACTCTCCTGTTTTAGTTGTGTTTAGATCTGCACTTGCTATTCGTGTGAAAGTGAGCCTATTAAAGGCCTAAACAATACTGGGTTATCTTCATTTGGGCCTGCTCTTGGGACTGCAGTTGTTCCTTGTGTAATATTTATACTTATATTCATTATCTAGGCCTGTAATAATTTGTAAACAAATAGCTATGGAGTTAGTGAAATGGGGGAAGCGGGTATACTGTAATTTTTTCCTGAGCGGGTAGAAAACCTGGCCATAGGCTTATTTGCTTCGCTTGCTGTTTGACGTGCTTTAATTCTACACTCTAATAGAAATCATGCCTATAGGAAATCACACACGTCACTTACTCAATTTTCCTAATGCATGTACATTATCAAAAGCATGTTTGTTGGAGTAAATGTTTTACTTGCTCCCTTGTCTACTTCTATATAATTATTAGATAGCATGCCTATAGAATTGCACTAATACATGCTTTTGTTAATACTCATCTAGATACCATGTCTATATGGCTCTAATTAATTAACTAATCAATTACTTCTGTTGTTCTTATTACACTGCCCGCCCAGATAATGTGTCTATACGAATATGCATGATGAATCTGTGTTTAAATACCAACTATTAGAGATCCTGACTTTATGATATTGTTACTCTCCTAGAAAGCATGTCTATAAAATCAAATACTGATAATTTCGAGTTTTCTAATAACTTTCACTGCCTCATGGCACAAATAACTTAGAGATCATGTCTATAGGTTTGATAATATCTGTAATCTGCAAATTCGATAGTCTGAAACATCAAACATTGCCCGTAGGACGCTTGAACTGGGATCACATAGAAGTTATGTCTATAGGACTTAATGACTCTAAGATGCCTTAATTTTGAAACTGTCTACTGCCTAATGAAAAATTTGTCCGTGTGCATTTGTTGCTTATGTGTGGAGGATAACTTGAGCCGTTTATTGATTTTACGTGTAGTCCTATATGTTTTGAATGTGCGCCTAGTTTCATCTTTTGAGCACTCTAAGTAAATTCTAGAACTACCCAAATAGTAGGTCCACATAGGACACGGTTCAGAATTGAATTAGAGCGCTTAAGGTAAATAACTATAACATAGGTAGCAGGAGATGATAGTATGTGCTCGCTGAATAATATGAGCAACCCCTACCCTAAGGGAGTTGCGAAGTACTGTTTATGTTGCATGAGGTGATCCTTTAGGCTAAAAAACTTAGGACCCCCTTCCTTTATATGTTTACTGTTCGCGCCTTGTCTCTTTGAACTTAGAATAATTAAGTTGTATCTTTTAATCTCTTAAGACTTGTACTAATCATTTATATATAGTTTAATTCTTCACATGTGCGATTTTATTTACACTTGTTTACATTGTAGATGAACTTTTAAATTCCCTAACTTCCTTCACTTACATGATCACATAAGACAATCCAATAATCCCACATAGCGTGAATTTCGGTCGGGCACCAATGTTGTGGACCTCGATGAGTGCCTAACACCTTCTCTTCGAGGTAATCTGAGCCCTTATCCAATCTTTGGTGACATAGACTAATTAAACGGAGTTATTTGTAAATAGGTGTCTTAACGCACCTTAAAAATCGTTAGGTGGCGACTCTCTTCTTTAATACCCATTTAAAGAGTTGTCACGTGTCGAAACCCGCTTTCGAGAGAAAAAGGGACGTGACACTATTATTATACCGCCGCATGCGCATCAATATCACATCACAATAACAACTCGCATAAAAAGTGTCCATATGTCACAAATGTCAATTATCAACAATATAAATATTTTCACAATAATAGCCCATGGCTCAACCACAATGTGTACAAGAATACCAAAAATAACGATGAATGTAAATTTTTTAACAAAAAAGATATCTCAACAATTAACACTTCGCCTCAGTGTGATAACGGCTTTCAGAACTTCAACACCAAAAGCTCAACAATGAGATAGATAATGTGTAACCATAATACTAATAAGAATAACTCATAATGGAAGAGATAACATATACTGATGACCTCGAATAAGAATAATCAACAATTAAAGATATAATATGTAACAATAACTTCAAATGATGATAAATCAACGATGGAAGAGACAACACGTAATGATGACTTCGAAAAATGGTAATCAACAATGAAAGAGATAACATGTAATCAATAGCTTCAAAATAATGATAACTCAAAAATGGAAGAGACAACATGTAGTGATGACTTAAAATAATGGTGATCAACAATGTAAGAGATAATATGTAACAATGAAAGAGAGAACAAGTTCAACTAAAGCGTAAGAGCAAAATATCAAGTAAGATGTAGAACAAGTGTTAACAAAGTCATTTAAGGTATGTACGGATAGACTAATATAAGTAAGAGTAGATTAACTATGAGAATTTAGAACATGATATGACAATTCAATTAAAGCATGGAAAGACTCTAAGTAGCCTAAATCAGTCAAATACCATATAAACCCGTGTACCCACTCATCACCTTGCATACATGGCTTTCACATAGCACAAATGACACAATCAATCCCAAATCTTAAGGGGTAGTTCACCCACACAAAGTTAGGCAAGATACTTACCTCAACTAGACCAATTCAACCCTCAAAAATAGCTTTTCCCCGAAAATTCACCTCCACACGGCTCGAATCTAACCAACATTGACTTAATATCATCAAACAATATAAGAAAAATCAATTACAATAGATATTGTTATGATCTTTACTCTTTTTCCAAAAAGTCAACAAAAGTCAACTTGGGGCCCGTCCGGTTAAAACTCGGGTCCAAGGGTAGATTCCGACTATCTATAACCCCACGAGTCCATATATATAATTAGTTTCAAAATACGAGTCCAAATCGACTCTCAAAACTCAAATTATTATTTTTCAAAAACTTGGCATTATTTCACAAATTTTCACTTTGATTCACATGATTTTGATGTTAAAATCTAAGATATATTGATGAAATATAGTTGAAAATAGATTAGAATCACTTACCCAACGTTCGTAGATGAAAATTCCCTCTCAAAATTGCCTCCTGCTGAGTCTAGGGTTCTAAAATGAGATAATATGATACGAAAGTCTTTTCTAACATTTTGTTCAGTTGCAGATGCCGCAACGCAGGGTTTGCAATTGCAAACCCTTGCAATACGGCATTGACAGCTTAGGGAAGTTCTCGAAAAGGCGAAGATGGGTTCGCAAATGCGAACACTGCTCCCCTCGCAAAAGCGACAATGTTGTCGTAAATGCAAACCTAGCCCAACCCATGACACCTTCGCAGTTGCGACCCAGGCATTGCAATTGCAATACCTGTGATCCCCTACTAAGGTCGCAATTGCGACCCTGGTGTTCGCAAATGTGACACCAGAGGCTGATGCGCACCATATTATTGGTTTTCAGTTCAAAACCTTCTGAAACATGTCTAAAACTCATTCGAGCCCTCGGAACTCCAAACCAAATATCCACACAAGTCTAAAAGCATCATACGAACTCGCTTGCCCGATCAAAACACACAAATAACATCTAGAATTACAGATAGAACACTAAAACACATGAATTTCAAAGTAAATTTAATTTCAAGAACCTCTAGAATTGCAACTAAACGTCCAAATCCTATTAATTCAATTCCAAATGCTACCAAATTTTGCAGACAAGTTCTAAGTAGCATAACGGACCTCTACCAAGTCTCAAAATCACATTTTGGGCTCGATAGCTAAAAGTTAACCTACAGTCAAACTTTTCAACTTTAAATTTCCAAATTTCGGCAAAACAACACAAATCAATCTAGGACTTCCAAATTCAATTTCGGAAATATGCCCAAGTCCGAAATCAAGATAAGAAGCTATCGAAGCCATCAAAATACCGTTCTGGGGTCGTTTTCATAAAAGCCAAAGTTTGGCCAATATTTCTAATTTAAGATTGTAAGTCAAGAATCAAAGGGTCAAAATCAACCCGAAAGCTTTCCAGAACGAAACTAAGCAACCTCGTAAGTCATAAAGTCATAAACACACATGTGTAATGCATCAAAAAGAAAAACGGGGCGCAATTACACAAAACAACCGGTCTGGTTGTTACAGATGTCCTATATTTAAGGAATTAACATTTGGTTTTTTACTTATACTAATTACTCATGTAATCCATTCGCATTTGAACTCAATTCTCAAATTAAGCTATTGATTATATATTTATTTATCAATTAATATATATGAATTCAGTTTCTAACATGTTTATTCTTAAGTTAAAATTAAATTATTCTTTTAATTTAATATCTGATAGCTTCTTTTTTTTATTATAGTTTGTGTAATCACTATCAAAGAGACAATTCAAAATTAACCCCTGTAGTTCTGTTAGCGCAAGGAGAGCAAGATGCAGGATACTCAAATGCCTTCAAATTCGTGAATTTCTTGAGATTAAGTACCAAGTGGAGTAGTTAAAAATACTCGTAAACAGTATTTTATCTTTTAAAAATGTTGTGATAGTTTAATTTCTTTTACATTAACTTGCCGTCAATTAGCGGTCAGAAGTATTTAATGATGCTTCTTTTGGGCAGGTGAGAGTTAGAGAAACAGGCTCTTTTAAAGTAAATGATGAAGCTTTGCGTTTTCATCAATCTTCAACCACCGACTTGCTTATCTTTTACCTGGATTGGTGCACCATCTGACTTGTTGAACTATAATTCTCTGTTAGCCTGACCCAGAATTCTTTGCACCTGGCAGAATGTTTTGCCTCTATTGTTGTTCCTTTCAATGATCTCTCTATAAAAAGAACAGTTGTTTCAGTGTATTGTTCTCAGACATTTGTTAATTCTCACGACCAAATAAATCTAGAAACAGAAGATGGTTAGATCAAGTAATTGGAGCCTCTTCATTTTTTCTTCTCTTTTTGCAGTTCTCATTCTCACCGTTCCTTGTTTTTCTGAGAAAGGTACGTACGTATCTCTTCCTGATCTAACATTGCCGTGATTAATCCTTCTTTGCTTCCATTTTCTCCAGTGTTGCAAGATGTATTGAAAAGATCGAGTTAATGATGTGTAATGAAAAAGCATGTTTTGATTTTCTAATTACACTGAGGCGTAAAGAATTTTCTACATTATTGGTGTATTAGTGCATTGTAACATGCTTTAGCAAGTTTTATCTTATTTTTTAGGTTACTAATTCCACTTTTGTATGAGAAGCTATGTACATGTAGTTGTCTTTTAGTGAATTGTGCTAGCGCTCTTTGTAAACATATAGTAATTTTATTTCCATAAAAATGAAGGTTCTAAAAGTACTAGTTTCGTTTCTATACATGCAGCCCCATATTCCACATTCGCAAAGGACGCCACATCAGCACCAGATGTGGTTTTCTTCGATTATATCGTTATAGGAGGAGGAACTTCTGGCTGTGCGTTAGCAGCAACTCTCTCACAAAGTTCCAGTGTTTTGTTATTGGAAAGAGGTGGCTTGCCTTATGGTAACCCAAACATCACAAACATTACTGGTTTTGCCAACAATTTAGCAGACATTTCTCCTTCATCGCCCGCACAACTCTTCATCTCCACGGACGGTGTATTCAACCACCGTGGCCGTGTTTTAGGCGGCGGCTCGGCCGTTAATGCCGGGTTCTTTTCACGGGCAAGCAAAGGCTACGTAAAGAAAATGGGATGGGATCAAATGGTAGTAAATGAAGCCTATGAATGGGTTGAAAAGAAAGTGGCGTTTAAGCCTCAGATAAGGCAGTGGCAATCGGCAGTGAGAAATGGTCTTGTGGAAGTAGGGGTGAAACCATATAATGGTTTTACGTATGAACATTTGTTCGGAACTAAAGTTGGTGGTACCATTTTTGATCCACAAGGTCATAGGCATACTGCTGCTGATTTATTAGAGTATGCTGATCCTAGCAAAATTACTGTTTATTTGTATGCAACTGTGCAACAGATCATTTTCAAAAAAGAAGGTAAGTGCTTAAATTTTCTTTTTCTTTTTTTTCTCTCTCAATGTAGTATTCCTAATACTAACACTATGATTTGCATCAGGAGGAAGGAAGGCAAGAGCTTATGGAGTTGAGTTTGAAGATTCAAAAGGTAATAGCCACATGGCGTACTTGAAGGAGGGATCCAAAAACGAGGTCCTTTTGACAGCAGGAGCATTGGGAAGCCCACAAATGTTAATGTTGAGTGGTATTGGGCCGGCAAAGCAATTGAAGGCCCATGGGATTTATATTTTGGTGGATCAGCCCATGGTTGGTATGGGTATGTCTGATAACCCAATGAATGCTGTTTTTGTACCTTCTCCTCACCCTGTTGAAGTTTCTCTTATTCAAGTCGTTGGTATTACTGCCTTCAAAACTTACATTGAAGCTGCCAGTGGGCCTTTGGAGTTGGATTGGATGCGAAGGATCGCCCATTATTTTAGAACTATAGCTAATCATGTGGGTGAGATCACTCTTTAATCACACTTAATTGTTTTCCTTCCGTGACTTTTTTGCTTTTTTATTTTGGTCCGACTTTAACTTTATTTTTGCAAAATTTGCCATGGTTACACTGTTTGATGTAACCTTCATACGGACATCAAAGTTTTGAGTGGTGTTTGATTAAATTTTTTGGTATTAAAAGTAAGCTTTGAGTGACTTTTGTTTTAAGAAAATAAAGAAGAATTTTAAAAGGAGGACAATTCTTTCAAAATAAATATCTTTCTTTTCAAAAATTATTCTGAATAACTATACAAATGCCGACAAATAATATGCATATGATTGGAATTTGAGTAGTAGTAGTAATTGTGACTAGCTATCGTTTTAAGGGATTGACTAGAAAAAAGAGAAAAAGAGTAGAGCAGTAACTAGAGGGATTTAAGCTATACAATCTTTGGTCGTGTAACTTGTAATAGTACTAGATAGATTTCATTATGACTTGATTACCAATTAATATGAATCATATTAATTTACTTGAAATTAAGTTATAAGTGACATGATTGTAAAAATAGAAGGGTTAAAATGGTCATGGGTGAATTATTATTTTTTATTGGTGCAGACCATGGACCCATTGAAAATACCTTCAGAAGTGTGCTTCCCCAAAGTCATACCTGGGATCAACCCACACCTTGTACACTCCCCAATGCAAGCTGGTCTCATCCTAGAAAAAGTAGCAGGACCATATTCAACAGGTTTTCTTCAACTTAAAAGCAAAGACCCAAATGAAAATCCAATCGTAACTTTCAACTACTTCAAAGATCCAAGAGATTTACAAAGATGTGTACAAGGCATGAAAACAATAGCAGAGGTCATAGAATCAACATCTTTCTCCAAATTCAGATACCCTTTTACTTCAGCACAATCTTTAATGGATACAATGTTGACTTTTCCACTTAACTTGAGGCCAAGACATTTGAGTGCCTCTGTTTCTTTCGAACAATTTTGTATAGACACAGTAATGACCATATGGCATTATCATGGAGGTTGTCAAGTTGGAAAAGTGGTTGATAGAAATTATAGAGTTTTTGGGGTTGATGGATTGAGAGTTATTGATGGATCCACTTTTATATACTCCCCTGGCACTAATCCTCAAGCCACTGTCATGATGCTTGGAAGGTAAATTAAGTTTAACAAAATCTTTATGTATTTTTATGTTTAACTAATAATCATAGGTGATGATTTTGGTTGGTATAAATGTGATGCAGGTACATGGGGCAGAAGATTTTGAAAGAGAGACTTGCTCGTGGAAGGAAATAAAAGGTGTTTATAGTTAATTTGTATTGGGGAAGAAAATGTTGGATTATCTATTTATGTGTCTGTTTTCTTGATGTGGACTTGGACAAATTTAATAAACGGATAGTTGTAATTCATTACTTCCTCCATTCACTTTTACTTGTCGTATTCCAATTTTCATTTTTAATTGTATTTTTAGGATATGAAGAGAACATAATTTTGTTTTCCTGTTATACACACATTATTAATTACTTATTTCAAATATTTTTTCAAATTCATTAAAAATATATATCAATTAATATAAGTATCATGATAAATCATTTATTTTATTTATTATTTCTTAAAAGGTGTGCAAAATATAACGGGGACAAGTAAAAAATGAAAGGAGGAAGTAGTTTTGTTAAACTTGAATGTCAATGCCTTCTGGCCATATGAATGGCGCAATCCAGTATACCTATACATATTACCCCGCCCACAAAATTTCCTTCGCTCATTTAATTTGTCTGAAAGACGCGTTTGTCAGACCAAAATGTTTCCTTTCTCTTTCAAAACCCCTTAGCTTTGTCTTCTCTATGAATGGCGCAACCCAGTATACCTATGAGTTTCGCATAGCACTTTTTTAGAGTTCTCTATATAAATTTTGAAATTATAACTTTCTACATTATTTTACATCAGTATCAGTCCAAAATTCTATTTCTGTATTTAGTACAATACAAAACCCTCTTTTAATATCTTATTATAGTTAACATTCTAGATTTTCTTGTGAAATTTCTTAACCTGTGTCCTGACGTAATTATGCTTTAGTATAGGTAGGAAACATACCACTAGAAGTAGATGGTGGGGTCATCGTACATATAACGTCTTTGTTGTAGATAATTCTTCTCCCCACTAAGAGCCCGTTTGGATGAGCTTGTTGTAAGTGATTTTTAAACGAAAAGTCATCAGTTATGAATTCTAACTTTTGATTTTTGGCTTATGTTTATCATTTTAGTTTGAAAACAAATATTTAAAAATATTTTTTTACTTTATCCAAACACTACAAAATGACTTAAACGCTATTTTAACTTAAAAACACTTAAAATAAGCTAATCCAAACGAGCTCTAAGGAAGTACTTAATTGATTGCATTTGTTATGTCAGGACCTAGTGTTTCCTTGTTTGATGACCCTCAATCAGTGGGTAGTCCTTAATCGAGTGGGAGTGCCATAAATAAAGCAAAAGTAAAAATATAAAATCTGTAGTTAAGGATTTTGAGTTAGAGGGAACCCCGTGAATCAGTGCCTATGATAGATTCTAAACTTATTATAGCGGGCGATGGAAATATGAGCAATAAGGGAAAAGCCAAAATCATCAATGATTCTCCATTAGAGGGGATTCCCCGTGAATCAGCTCCTAAAATAAATTCTAAACCAGTTTTAGTGGGTGATGTAAATGTGAACGGCAATTAAAAAACAAAAATCATCAATGATGTTGCATTAAAAGGATCTCCTCGTGAATCAGTGCCTAAAACAGATTCTGAACCAGTTCTAGCAGATGACTAGAAGATTGTAGTGATGGTTCTTCGGAGAAGGAGAAGAGAAAAAATGTTGCTGGTGTTGGTGTTGTAGCTCAAGCAGGTAGCTATGAAAATTAGTTTGTGCATTTCAAAGATTTGATGCGGAAGACAAAGAACAATATTGGAGGAAAAACTCTTGCTCTTCTTATTAATTCCACAAGTATTTATAGACAAAGAAGTTAGAGAAATAAGAGAAAACCTAAACCTAATAGGAGACCAAGATCTAAACTCTAATAAGGAAAATATTACACATTCCTAATTAAACTCTAATTCTTTCCTTATCACTAATTCTTTCCTTATCACCCCCCCTCAAGTGGGAGCATGAAGATCACGAATGCCCAACTTGTCAAGTAAGAGCTCAAACTGTGATTTTCCCAATGCCTTTGTGAAGATATCGGCCAGTTGTGCAACCGTTCGGACAAAAATCGGGCGGATGGTTCCCCCAACAAATTCATCGCGAATAAAATGACAGTCTATCTCGATATGCTTTGTTCTTTCGTGGAATACTGGATTGCGAAGAATATGCAATGTTGATTGACTGTCACAAGATAATCGAATGAGAGAAGCTTGTTGAATGCCAAGACTGTTCAAAAT
>ML424457.1:3025-19541 GCA_005239525.1 Nicotiana knightiana | reverse complement strand
CATCTGTTGTTAACTCCCGAGGTCGTTTTGACTTTTGGTAGGACGATTCACTTCCCTTTTTATCTGGATAAATAGTTTCAAAGAATTCAGCATTGTCTGATTCTATTATTGTATTAACGTGGATCTCAGGATTTTCTGATTTATGAACCAGAAACCGATATGCCTTGCTATTGGTTACATATCCAATAAATACACAATCAACCGTTTTTGAACCTATCTTCACCCTTTTAGGCTTAGGAACTTGTACTTTAGCTAAACACCCCCACACTTTGAAGTATTTCAAGCTGGGTTTCCTTCCTTTCCACTTTTCGTACGGGATGGACTGTGTTTTACTGTGGGGTACACAATTGATTATTCGGTTTGGTGTAAGTATAGCTTCCCCCCACAAGTTCTGTGGTAACCCAGAACTTATTAACAAGGCATTCATCATCTCCTTTAATGTTCGATTCTTTCTCTCCCCAATTCCGTTAGATTGAGGAGAGTACGGGGCAGTTGTTTGGTGAATAATGCCATTTTCCAAACATATTTGTTCAAAAGGAGATTCATATTCTCCACCCCTATCACTTCTTATCATTTTGATCTTTTTGTTAAGTTGTGTTTCAACTTCATTCTTGTATTGCTTGAATGCATCAATTGCTTCATCTTTACTACTAAGTAAGTAAACATAGCAATATCTTGTACTATCGTCAATAAAAGTGATGAAATATTTTTTCCCATTGTGAGATGGCGTTGATTTCATGTAGCAAATATCTGTGTGAATTAAATCTAAAAGACTTGAATTCCTTTCGACAGACTTATACAGATGCTTAGCATACTTTGATTCCACACAGATTTGACATTTTGAGTTAATGCAATCAAATTTTGACAATACTTCCAAATTAATAATTTTCCGTAATGTTTTGAAATTGACGTGGTCTAAGCGTGCATGCCATAAAGTGTTTGACTCAACTAAGTAAGAAGAAGCTTCAACTTTATTGATAGGAATAGCTATTACATTTAGCTTAAAAAGGCCCTCATTCAGGTAACCTTTGCCTACATACATATCATTCTTACTTAAAACAACACTATTGGAAACAAATACACACTTAAATCCATTTTTGACAAGAAGTGCTGTAGATACTAAATTCTTGCGAATTTCTGGAACATGGAGAACTTGATTTAAAGTCACAATTTTTCCGGATGTCATCTTCAATGCAATCTTGCCAATTCCCTCGATTTTGGCCGTAGATGAATTTCCCATGAAAAGAGTTTGTTCGGGTCCTGCAGGAGCATAAGAAGAGAATAAATCCTTGTTTGCACAAATATGGCGGGTGGCACCAGAATCAATCCACCACTCTCTTGGATTTCCTACCAAGTTGCATTCAGACAACATGGCACACAAGTCCTCCACTTCAACCACATTTGCTTGATTCTTCTTCTTTTGTAACTCTTTCTTTGGAGCGCGACAATCTATGGCCTTATGTCCGGGCTTTCCACAGTTGTGACAACTACCTTTGAACTTTTTCTTGTTCGGGTAATTCTTTGGTCCAGATGCCTGCTTTCTCTTCTTTTTATTTCCCGGTGCTTCCTCAACAATATTAGCTCCCATTATTGCCGAGTAGCCACGTGACTTCTTTTCAGCATTTTTGTTGTCTTCTTCTATCCTTAGACGAACAATTAGATCCTCAAGTGCCATCTCTTTGCGCTTGTGCTTCAAGTAGTTCTTAAAGTCCTTCCATAAAGGAGGTAACTTTTCAATGAAGGCAGCAACTTGAAACGCCTCATTTATGACCATACCTTCAGCAACAAATTTATAATTAATAACACTATCAATATTATTAATAAAATTATTGACTCGGGTCATACCTTCAGCAAGGAGGTCATGCACGATGACTTGTAATTCTTGGACTTGAGTGATGACCGACCTGGTGTCAATCATTTTAAACTCCAAAAATTTTGCAGCAACGAACTTCTTAAGTCCAGCATCCTCGGTCTTGTACTTTTTCTCAAGAGCGTTCCATAACTCTTTTGAAGTTTCTATGACACTATAAACATTGTACAAGCCATCCTCCAAACAACTTAAAATGTAATTTCTGCATAAGAAAATCAGAGTGTTTCCATGCTTCAATTACCATAAATCGTTCAGCCTCAGGAGTATCTTCTCCAATGACTGGAACATCCTCCTTGAGGTATCGTTGCAGGCTTAGCGTAGCTAGATAGAAAAACATCTTCATCTGCCAACGCTTGAAGTCTGTACCGTAAAATTTTTCGGGTTTTTCTGCCGGTGCCATTGTATGTGCTGATCTTGACGAAGCAGCAGCACTCGATGAAGCACCCGTTCCAGCAGTACTTCCATTAGTTTGGTTTTCATTCGTCATGTTTCTGTAAAGTTGGAAACAAACAGAACTTTGTTAAATCAGTGAAGTTTTGATATCTTCAAACTGAATACCAAACCAAACATACAACACGTAACAATGGTGAAGTTTTTATATACTTCAAACCCGTACGTTTATTATTCCGGTAAAGTTTTGATGTACTTTAAACCGGACAGAACAATTATTGGAGTAGAAAGCACAAGGCTTTACTCTCCAAACCAAATATATATAACAGTTCAATATAAATTTCACCAAAGAAATGTTAATTAAAATTCCTTAAGCTTGTTATCGCCTCTATGTTAAAACTAGAAAATCAGAAGAACTGTTAGAAGAAACAGAAAATGTATAAAACGATAAGAAATATTCCGAGCTATATACTTCAAACCCGTACATTTATTATTCCGGTAAAGTTTTGATGTACTTTAAACCGGACAGAACAATTATTGGAGTAGAAAGCACAAGACTTTAGTCTCCAAACCAAATATATATAACAGTTCAAGCCGAAGCCGAAGCCGAGCGAGCGACGACGGTGCGAAGATACATCCTCTTCAACTCCTTTAAGAGCTCTAAGAAGTGATCATATATTTATACACACAAGTGTAGTTGTCTTTCACCGATGTGGTATAAAGTTCATGACAAAAACTCACTTGATTCAAATTTTCATTTCCTTCCATTTTATTTCCTACCATTTCCCAATTCACACTCTTAGACTTTTAAGCCCAATACTTAAAGTCAACACGTTTTTCCTATACTAAAAAGATCTACACTCTTAAAAGTGGTTGTTCTGTTCACTTTTGGGGTTATATATATAAGAAATACAAAGTTAAAGAGAGGTCATTTATTCATATATACTCTACATATTATTTTTTTCTTATTACCAATCAAACTTCCAACAAGATCAGTTATTTATTAAAAATGTAATGCACGTGAAAGCAGTATTAAATCTTGTGGAACGCACATGCACACGATACTTACTTAGGTTATATAACAAAACAGGTTCCTAGTTAATGAACTTTAATTACTTTGATTTAAAGGTGAACATTATTGGGGTACGTAACAAATTTCACCAAAGAGAAAAAAAAATCATTAATTTGTATACTAGTATAGGGATTAATATGAGATCTAATAACATATAACTTTATCTAATAATCTATAATGCCAACAACGGCAAATCTTCGATCCTAAAACAGCTGGAGTCGTTAATATGAATTCTCACTAACAATGTCTTTCGTTTAAAATCATCTTAGGTCACCATTATATAAAATAGAAAAAATAAAACTAGAAATGAGCCAATAAAGTACATTGAATAAATGATTCATTCTAGCTAAAGTAATTGTTTTTTGAGATTGAAAATGTGATAAATATGAGGGAAATGGCCTTGTGTATAGAAAGAAGTAGTGGGTCATAAGAAGAGAGGACAATTATAGTTGTACTAAATTGTAAATGTAGTTGTAAATATGGGGTTGATGAAAGCAAAATGATAAATGAAGGGGGCACCAATAAAGGTAGCCACGACCAGATAGGTCTAAAATTTAAGTTTTATGGGTTCAATCTTTTATGATTGAACCCATTGTCTATTTAAAGTTAAGTGTTCATATTGTTATTTATTGTAATATTAGTTAATTTTTTTACAAAAATTTATGTTCCTCTAAACAATACTGGTTTAGTTGAATCTGATATCGATACATTACATCCGCCTGTGCCCACAACTCCTGATAACACACGTTTCTTATCACCCTCTCCATTTCTTTTTTGTCTTTTACTTTAAAATTTCATTATCACCACGACTGATTGTTTATCATCGGTTTGTACATGATCATTCCTCAGTAACCTTGTGGGTCTTTGGGTCTCTTCATTTTCTGTCCTTTCAATTATTGATGATATAAGTAGGGGCCTTTTCTTTTTCGCCGAGTACATATGGCCCCTCAAATTTGGCATTTACACACTTTAACTATAATAAATATAACAATTGTTTATGAAAGAATTTTTTTCATATATATATATATATATATATATATATATATATATATATATATATGCGTGTGTGTGTTCAAACTCTGGTAAAAAATACTGATTTATATACAACTTTTTTTTTGGCAATTAAAAAAATTTATTTACCAGTAATATATTTACATTGTTCTGTTCCCGCCTGGTCTGGACATAAGTCCCAGATTTATCTATTCAACTAGCCTTTCTTATTACTAACTGTTATACTACTATTTAACTATTTAATTGCACAGTAGGATAGTAGTTAAGCTCCATCAATCTTATCTGTAGTTTCATCTTAAAAGCTCCTCGACCATGCACATCTTTGTTATTAGTCTACTAAGTACTGTTGTTGATCGTTGTTTTGCTTGAAAGATTCTGCCATTCCTTTCTTGCTAGATGTAGTACAAGCTGCCTGCAAGTGTTAGCTTGTATATTTTAGTTTTTGTGCTCCTTCCCTTGTAGTGTCTCTCAGCCCATACTATCCATTTGTCCATGGCATCACCTGTCTATGAATTCCTTGCCACTGTAACATTGTTGTCCATATTCGTGATGAATAGGAACATCTGAAGAAGAGATGATCAATGGATTCTTCTTCAGCTTATATATAATTTGTATACAATTATGTTATTTGTATATATTTAATAAATCGTTTGTACGCCCGATATTCAAAATTTATACAATCTTTTTATGTATTCATCTTTGAGATTTAATCTAAAATTCCAAAAAAAATTCATTGGATTCTTCACCAAATTTTCTTAAAATTAAGATATAAACCCCAAAGTACATTTTCAATCATTTGCAATAACAACTAATCCAACAAAAATATCAATTTTGCCATACTCGATTTTCGAATTCAGAGATTCAAAACTTTTTAATGACAATCAATAACAAAATTGTTATTTGTTTGGAACGAATAATAAGCCTATCTTCTTCAAAATTATGGTTGTTATAGAGTTTATAAGCAGAATAGATATCGAGTTAAAGCCATTGGAGATGATCTGAAAAATCTAGCAAACAAAGTAGGTGCTTGCTTGAGTTCAACGTAATTTCATGTAAAATTAATGATTTGAGTAGGAAAATATTAGGGGCTGAAGATGACGAAGTTTCAGCTGTAAATTTTGCCTAAATACAATTGGTAATTTGATTAAGGGTGTCTAACGGGCCGGGTTGACCCGTAACCGGCCCGGCCCAGACCGGTTAAAACCGGAACCCGCCCGGCCCGGTTCATAGGGGGCCGGGTGGGCTGGGTAGGGGGGTTAGAGGGGGTTGGTCCGTTTAATTATTTTGAAACGGGTAACCGGACCGGTCAAACCCGGTCAAAGTGAACAGTACACTTTACCGGTTAACCGGCCCGGCCCGGTACAACGTCTATAATTTTTTTTTTTTTATTTTTTTTTTTTGTAAATGTTTGGGCCCCACTTATCTGTTGGCAATAGTCACCTTGGCAGGGAGCCGTTGCCCAACGGTAGATTTGCACAAATGGCCCTTTTTTGAGCCTTTTTTTTAAAAAAAAATTAACACTTTCTCAATTTACAAAGTTAACCTTTTCTAAAATTATAAATACACCCCCCTCTTCTTCATTTCTTCACTTATCTCTCATTTCTCAATCTCAATNTGAATTTAACACTCCAGAAGAAGGACAATCAGTTCATATTGATTATGAAGAACTTACAAGGGCAATGCAAAACCTTTGAATTTACTACTTGTCGAATTTAGTACTTAGTTGTAACTTGTAAGTTGTAAGAGTTGAATTTTGAAATTTGAAATTTGAAAATTGATAATTTGAAATACATGCTGCACTTGCAATTTATAAGTGCAATTTTTTCCATAATCATTGTTATCTTTATATATTTTACTTTATATTTTATATAAATTACAATACATGTACAAAAACTTGGAAAAAAAAATTAAAAAATTGAAACCCGGCCCGGCCCGGCCCGGCAGTACCCCTACCCGCACGGGTTCATTTTTACCCGGATAAGCCCCAACCCGTTAAACCCGTTAACAATTAACCGGTAAGAACCCGTAACCGCAACCCGTCCGGTTAGAAAAAAACGTAACCGGCCCGCCCCGGCCCGCCCGTTAGACACCCTTAAATTTGATTGTTCTTTTAATGGGAAAAAACGAGGGAGAGAGAAAACAAAAAAGATTGAAGTCGAGTGCATTACTTTATATATAAATAGTAAATAGATATATGAAAAATATGCTTAAGTGAGGAATAAATAAGTCTATTATATGGTATCAATGGAGTACCTTATATTAGATTCAACTAGTGACAAAACTAGGAATTTTTTCTATGGTATTCAAATTTAAAAGAAGTGAACAAATTCCCGATAAAGGATATTCAATATATGTTATGTACTTTTAAAACATATACACAATGTAATTTTTCAACGAAGGGTGGTGTTGGGTTTTTAAGCTTGGTGTAGCTTAAAGAAGGTGAATGAAAAATGGAGAAAAAATAAAATATTTGAGTTTCCCTCCTTGGCAAAGGGACATTGTCCCATATTGGAGGAAGAAAAGACTTTTTTGATGGGTATGTATACAATTGCTCTTCTTCTAGCTCTTAAAGAGTTAAAGAAGAAGGCAAGCTTCGCGTCGTCGTCGTCGTCGCTCGCTCGGCTTCAGATTTGGTCAAAGATTGATTGATTAATTTTTTTGGATAAAATTCCTTTCAATCATTTAATTAATTAAAAAAAAGTTAATCCGGAATAATCCATGACCCGCGTCGCGACCCAATCCGGCCCGTTTTCTTTCCCGAATTATTTTGAATCCGCCTTTTGTTTTCCCGCAATATTTCAACAGAATTATTTCCAGTTGTTCCAACACCTATGGTTGTTTCTGAAAGGGTGCAAACTTTTTCAGAAACAGTGTCTATGGTCTATAAATATGCCTTGGGTACTAAATTTTTTGATTATCTTCTTCTTCTTCTTCTTCTTCAGCACAATATTTTTCAGTGTATTTTACGATCATTGAGTGGTTCGAAGTTCACCGCGGTTTTTGGTACCAATACGCTGGTGAGTTAAATCGTTCTATCCTGGGAGGATAATATTTCAACACCTCGGGTACTTGAGGGGAATAATTTCCTTAAGTACACACTGTGCATTCAGTGGGCTTGATTTATTCCTATATTTTTTTTTTCCAGAATTTATTTCATCAAACTGGTTCTACTAACTTTCTATTTCAGTTTCTTTAATGGTTTTATTGTTTATTACTCCAATACATATTGTATACATGGTAGTCAATTGACCACCCTAATGACCATGTGACTTCGCCACTAGATTTAACTTAGCTCATTCATTTTCTGTTAAAATCATGGATTCATGCAAAAGGAATATTTAGTGCTTAGAATATATACTACTTCCATTCACTTTTATCTGTCTACTGTACTAAAAATATATAATTTCAGTTTACTGGTGACTACACTAAATCAATAGACAGACAATTTTTTTTAAAGTTTTATCCTTATCATTAATTACTCATTCCCCAAGACTTTTCAAAATGTTATCATTATTATAGAGAATAGTAAAATACATATTTCATTTCTTTGAAAGCATCTATACGTATAAACTGAATGGGAGTCGTTAAGTGAAAGACATAAACGACATCGGGAAGAACCAAAGGAAAAATACTCCAAGTGTAGAAGATTCAAGGCGTAGTAAACGTCAAAGAACATCTACTTTCTTTGGACCAGATTTTGTGACATTCTTGCTTGAAAATGAGCCTCAAACTTTTAAAGCAGCTATGTCATTTTCTGATTTAGCGTTTTGGAAAGAGGCAGTCAATAATGAGATTCAATCAATTTTGGATAACCATACATGGGATTTGGTTGATCTTTCTCCGAGAAATAAGCCTTTAGGTTCAAAATGGATCTTTAAATGGAAAATGAAAGCTGATGGCACTATTGACAAATATAAGGCAAGACTTATTATCAAAGTTATTGACGAAAGGAATGCCTTGATTACTTTGACACTTACTTGTCAGTAACGAGGATAACATCTATTAGGGTGTTAGTGGCACTAGCTACCGTGTATGGTCTTGAAATCCATCAAATGGATGTTAAAATAACTTTCTTAAATGGAGAATTGGAGGAAGAGATTTACATGGAATAACCTGAGGGTTTTGTGGTCCCTGATAAAGAAAAGAAAGTGTGCAAACTTTTTAAACCGCTTTAACTTAAACAAGCACCCAAACAATGACATGCCAAATTTTACCAAACAAAATTGGCAGGTGGGTTTAAAATCAACGAGTGTGACAAATGTGTTTACATTAAAAATATTCCAGGTCATGAAGTCATTGTTTGTTTATATGTTGATAATGAGCGAAAGCATGCAGATATAAATTCTACTAAGCACATGTTGACTAGCAAATTCGACATGAAAGACTTAGGAGTTGCTGATGTGATCTTAGGAATCAGAATTCACGAGACTCCACAAGGTCTAGCATTATCACAGCCTCACTACATTGAAAAGGTACTTGACAAGTTCAAGTATTTGGATTTCAAAATTTCCAAGACTCCAATTGACGTGAGTTATGCACTTCAAAAGAATGAAGGTGAAAGTGACTCACAACTGGACTATGCAAGAGTATTAAGAAGTTTGATGTATATCATGAATTGTATGCGACCAGATACATTATGTGCTATTAGGAAACTGAGTCGATTTAATAGTAATCCCAATCAAATACATTGGATGGAAATGAAACGAGTTTGGGGGTATTTGAAACATAACCCAAATTATCATTTTCATTATAACAAATATCCCTCAGTGATCAAGGGATATAATGATGCAAATTGGATCACCGGATCATCTGAAGTTAAATCCACGAGTGGATATATTTTCACAATTGGGGGTGGAGCAGTGTCTTGGAAACATCCAAACAAACGTGCATCGCCCATTCTACAATGGAATCTGAATTCATAGCTTTAGATAGGCCGGTGAAGAAGCTGAATGGCTCCGGAATTTCTTGGAAGATATTTCATTTTGGCCGAAACCTTTGGCACCTTTTTGTATACTTTGTGATAGTCAAGCGGAAATAGGCAGGGGATGGAGCATTATGTATAACGGAAAATCTCATCATATACGACGGAGACACAATACCGTTAGATAACTACTCTATAGTGGAGTTATGATGATTGACTTCGTAAAGTCAAGAGATAACGTATCAGATCCACTTAATAAAGGCCTATCTAGAGAGGTAGTTGAAAGATCATCAAAGGGAATGGGGTTAAGGCCTAGGACAAGTCATCATGGCTGTAACTCTACCTAGCAGACTGGTGATCCCAAGAGCTAGGTTCAAGGATTTCAAACCAAATTATGAATGACGGTTCAACATTGTCAAATAACTCTACACATTCTCGTGATGGAGACAATGTTCAAAAATCGAGGTAAGCATTAAGGCTTTTTGATGAGTCAATAAAGCTTAAAGCTTTTTAATGATTTGCTAAGTCTGGCAGGATATGACCAGATAGTGTGTCTATAGGATTACACATTTAGGAATCACCTATGTGAGTGTGAAGTGTAAGCCGCTTCAAGGGAAATGAAAGTAAAGGCTCATTCTCTAAGAACTCATGAAACCAGGCGGTGTTCATGGCGGAAACGAACATAACCGTGAGAATCATAGATGGTTAAGGATTGATTGTGTGACTTATGTTGTCTAGGTATACAACAAAGCTCAATGGTTCAAAGATATCAAATCTACCGATTGACCGAGTGTATCCGACATAAGTTCACTACAAAAAGTTCAAAGGGAAACCTACTTATCCAGATGTAATTAATTCTTGCATGTAAAACACACACGCATCCATGCATTCCTTTATTTTAGGTGAATGAGAAATGGAAGAAAAATGAAATATTTGAGTTTCCCTCCTTGGCAAAGGGACATTGTCCCATATTGGAGGAAGAAAATACTTTTGATAGGAATATATACAATTGTTCTTCCTCTAGCTCTTAAAGAGTTAAGAAAAAGGCAAGCCTCGCGTCGTCGTCGCTCGCTCGGCTCGATTTCGGCTTCGGTTTCGGATTGGGATTGGGATTTGGATTTGGTCAAAGATCGATTGATTGATTAATATTTTTAGACAAAATTCCCTTCAATTATTTAATTAGTTAATTTAATTAATGAAAGAAAATTCAATGCGGAATAACTATGACCCGCGACCCGGTCCGGTCTGTTCTTTCCTAGATTATTTTAAATCTGTTTTTTGTTTTCCCGCAATATTTCAACAGAAATATTCCCACCTATTCCAACAGTTATGGCTGTTTCTAAAAGGTTGCAAACCTTTTCAGAAACAATGCCAAATGGTCTATAAATATGCCTTTAATACAAGAATTTTTACTTCCTAAATTTTCTGATTATCTTTTTCTTCTTTTGCACAACATTTTTCAGTGTGTTTTACGACCATTGAGTGGTTCAAAGTTCACCGAAATTTTTGATACCAATACACTGGTGAGTTAAATCGTTCTATCCTGGGAGGATAATATTCCAACACCTCGGGTACTTGAGGGGAATAATTTTCTTAAGGACACATTGCATTCAGTGGGCTCGATTTATTCCTATACTATTTTTTTCCCGAATTTATTTCTTCAAACTGGTTCTACTAAATTTCTATTTCTGTTTCTATTTCAGAAAGTTTAATGATTTTATTGTTTATTACAGCAATACAAATTGGATAATAGGGTGGTCAAATTGACCACCCTTATGACCATGTGGCTTTGCCACTGGATTCAACTTAGCCCATTTATTTTCTGTTAAAGCCATGGATTCATGCAAAAAGAATATTTAGTGCTTAGGATATATACTACTTCCATTCACTTTTATTTGTCTACTGTACTAAAAATATATAATTTCACTTTTACTTGTCACTATACTAAATCAATAGACATACAATTGTTTTTAAGTTTTACTCTATCATTAATTACTCATTCCCCAAGACTTTTCAAAATGTTATCATTATTATGGAGAATAGTAAAATACATATTTCATTTTGAAAGCATCTATCCGTATAAAACTGAATGCGAGTTGTTAAGTGATAGACCTAAATGACCTTGGGAAGAACCAAAGGGAAATACTCCAAGTGTAGAAGATCCAAGGCGTAGCAAACGTCAAAGAACATCTACTTCCTTTGGACCAGATTTTGTGACATTCTTGCTTGAAAATAAGTTTCAAACTTTTAAAGCAACTATGTTATTTTCTGATTCAGTATTTTGGAAAGAGGTAGCCAATCGTGTGATTCAAGCAATTTTGGATAACCATACATGAAAATTGGTTGATCTTCCTCCGAGAAATAAGCCTTTAGGTTCGAAATGGATCTTTAAACAGAAAATGAAAGTTGATGGAACTATTGACAAATATAAGGCAAGACTTGTTGTCAAAGGTTATAGACAAAAGGAAGGCCTTGATTACTTTGACACTTACTCGCCAGTAATGAGGATAACATCTATTAGGATGTTAGTGGCATAACTGCCGCGTATGGTCTTGAAATCCATCAAATGGATGTTAAAACAGTTTTCTTAAATGGAGAATTGGAGGAAGAGAGTTACATGGAACAACCTGAGAGTTTTGTGGTTCCTGATAAAGAAAATAAAGTGTGCACACTTTTTAAGTCGCTTTATAGACTTAAACAAGCACCCAAACAATGGTATGCCAAATTTGACCAAACAATGTTGGCAAGTAAGTTTAAAATCAATGAGTGTGATAAATGTGTTTACATTAAAAATACTCCAGGTCATGAAGTCATTGTTTGTTTATATGTTGATGACATGTTGATAATGAACAAAAGTTGTTGATATGATCTTAGGAATCAGAATTCACAAGACTTCACAAGGTCTAGCATTATCACAATCTCACTATATTGAAAAGGTACTTGACAATTTCAAGTATTTGGATTTCAAAATTTCCAAGACTCCAATTGACGTGAGTTATGCACTTCAAAAGAATGAAGGTGAAAGTGACTCAAAACTGGACTATGCAAGAGTATTGGGAAGTTTAATGTATATCATGAATTGTACGCGACCAGATATAACATGTGCTTATAGAAAACTGAGTCGATTTACAACTAATCTCAATCAAATACATTGGATGGCAATGAAACGAGTTTTGGGATATCTGAAACTTACCCAAAATTATACTTTACATTATAACAAATATCCCTCCGTGATCGAGGGATATAGTGATGCAAATTGGATCACCGGATCATCTGAAGTTAAATCCACGAGTGGATATGTTTTCACAATTGGGGGTGAAGCATTGCATTGGAAATCATCCAAAAAAGCGTGCATCGCCCGTTCTACAATGGAATCTGAATTCATAGCTTTAGATAAGGCTGGTGAAGAAGCTGAATGGCTCCAGAATTTCTTGGAAGATATTCCATTTTGGCCCAAACCTTTGGCACCTATTTGTATACACTGTGATAGTCAAGCAACAATAGGCAGGGCAAAGAGCGTTATGTATAACGGAAGATCTCGTCATATATGACGGAGACACAATACCGTTAGAAAACTACTCTCTAGTGGAGTTATCACGATTGACTATGTAAAGTCAAGAAATAACGTGTCAGATCCACTTACAAAAGGCCTATCTAGAGAGGCAGTTGAAAGATCATCAAGGGTTAAGGCCTAGGACAAGTCATCATGGCGATAACTCTACCTAGCAGACTTGAGATCCCAAGATCTAGGTTCAAAGAGATCAAACAAAGTTATGAGTGACGGTTCAACATTGTCAAATAACTCAACCCCTTCTCGTGATAAAGATAATGTTCAAAAATCGAGGTAAAGCATTAAGTCTTTTTGATGAGTTAATAAAGCTTAAAGCTTTTTAATGATTTGCTATGTCTGGCACGATATGACCAGATAGTGTGTCTATAGGATTACACGTTTAGGAATCACCTATGTGAGTGTGAACTGTAAGCCGCTTCAAGGGGAGTGAAATTAAAGGCCCATTCTCTAAGCACTCATGAAACCAGGTGGTGCTCATGGTTGAAACGAACACAACCTTGAGAACCAAGATGGTTAAGGATTGATTGGGTGACTTATGTTTTCTAGGTATAAACAAAGCTCGATGGATCAAAGATATCAAATCTACCGATTAAGCGAGTATATCCCACATAAGTTTACTACAGAAAGTTCAAAGGGAAACATACTTATCCAGATGCAATTAATTCTTGTATTTAAAACACACACGTATCCGTGCATTCCTTTATTTTTTAGCCATTCTCCATTCATGTGAGGGATTGTTGGGCTTTTAAGCTTGGTGTAGCTTGAATAGGGTGAATGGGAAATGGAGAAAAAATGAAATATTTGAGTTTCCCTCCTTGGCAAAGGGACATTGTCCCATATTGGAGGAAGAAAATATTTTTTATGGGTATTTATAAATTGCCCTTCTTCTAGCTCGTTAAGAGTTAAGAAGAAGGCAAGCCTCGCGCCGTCGTAGCTCGCTCGGCTCGGCTTCGGATTTGGATTTGGATTTGGATTTGGTCAAAGATCGATTGATTTATTAATATTTTTGGAAAAAATTCCTTTCAATTATTTAATTAATTAATGAAAATTCAATCCGGAATAACCTATGACCCATGACGCAACCCGATCCTGTCCGCTTTTTTTGCCGGATTATTTTAAATCTGTTTTCTGTTTTCTCGTAATATTTCAACAGAACTATTCCCACATGTTCCAACAACTATGGCTGTTTCTGAAAGGTTGCAAAACTTTTCAGAAACAGTGTCAAATGGTATATAAATATGCCTTGAATCCCAGAATTTTTACTTACTAAATTTTCTGACTATCTTCTCCTTCTTCTGCACAAGATTTTTCTGTGTGTTTTAGGACCATTGAGTGGTTCGAAGTTCATCGGAGTTTTTGGTACCAATACGCTGGTGAGTTAAATCGTTTTATCCTTGGAGAATAATAATCCAACACCTCGGGTACTTGAGGGAAATAATTTCCTTAAGGATACATTGTGCATTCAGTGGGCTCAATTTATTCCTATACTATTTTTTTCCAGAATTTATTTCGTTAAACTGGTTCTACTAACTTTCTGTTTCTGTTTCTATTTCAGAAAGTTTAATGGTTTTATTTTTCATTACAACAATATAGATTGAATAATCATCTTAAGAAAATTATTTTATTATATTTTGTATTTTGTTTGTGGAGATTGGAGCCTGTGTGGTTTTCTACTCCTTCTGAATTTTACTATTCTGATTTGAAGATAAAAAAACTTCATCAGAGTATTGAAATTCAGAAAATGATTTGAAGAACATAAGAACTTCATCTTTTTCTATGAAACAGTATATAAAAACTTCGATTTTATTAATCATACGTATTGTTTATTGTTAATTATAGTATTTTTTATTGTTCTGGTTTTGCCATTAAATGAACTCTTCTATTGTTGGCAGTGAGAAATGGAAATTGATAATGGAAATCCTTCTGCGACTGTTGTTGCAACGACGAT
Organism: Nicotiana knightiana; assembly: GCA_005239525.1. Taxonomy (NCBI): domain Eukaryota; kingdom Viridiplantae; phylum Streptophyta; class Magnoliopsida; order Solanales; family Solanaceae; genus Nicotiana; species Nicotiana knightiana. The sequence continues at coordinate 4,758 of ML424457.1, read as the reverse complement.
AGCCTCGTCAAGTCGCAATGTTGTTCCACCGGCCGAGAAACCGGGGAAATTTTCTGGAGCCAACTTCAAAGGATAGAAGCAAAGGGTGTTGTTCTAGCTTACCACACTTGGTATGTAAAAATTCACTAGTGCAGAACCTCCAGTTCCTGCTGCGGAATGCCGGACAACGAGAAATTCATGATTGTTGAGGCATGGAAACAAGCAGATTTTCTTTGCAAAAGCTATATCTTAAGCGCTTTAGAGGATGACTTATACAATGTGTATAGTGCGATGAATACTTCGAAAGAATTATGGGACGCACTTGAGAACCCAAGTTCAGGAGCTTCAACTTATTTTTCACGACCTTATTGCTGAAAGTATGGTCGTGAATGAAGCATTTCAAGTGGCTGCAATGATTGAAAAATTGCATCCTTCGTGGAGAGATTTCAAGAACTATCTTAAGCACAAGCGCAAAGAAATGAAGTTGGAAGATCTTGTGATTCGTCTCAAGATTGAGGAAGACATCAAAACAATCGAGAAAAAGTCTCATGGAAATTCAACGATCATGAGAGCTAATATCATTGAGGAGACTTCTCCAAAAAGTAAGAAGAGGGAGAGGTGTTCTGGATAGACTAAGAAGCAGAACAAAAATAAATTCAAGGGCAACTACTACAATAGTGGAAAAGTTGGTCACAAAGCCCCTGATTGTCGTCTTCGAAAAAGGATAAAAAGAAGGGACAAGCCAACATAGTGGAGAAGAATGATGACACTGATGATCTTTGTGCAATGCTTTCGGAATGCAACCTAGTTAGAAATCCAAAGAAGTGGTGGATTGACTCTGGAGCCACTCGACATGTTTGTGTTGTTATGTGTAATTTAGCAGAAACTGTGTTTCGAGGCCCTGAAATCCTCCGTTAATCTCACCTCAATATGCGTGCATAGCCCGAGCGTGCAGCCGGGAAGCTTTTATGTGAAAAGTTGATGAAAAGTTAATTTCATAATGATTAATTGATTAAAGTTAACTTTGGTCAATATTTTTGGTAAACAAACCCGGACCCGAACCCGGACCCATGATTTGAAGGTCCCGGAGGGTTTGTAGAAAAATATGGGACTTGGGCATATGCCCGGAATCGAATTCCGAGGTCCCAAGCCCGAGAAATGAATTTTTAAAGAAAATTATTTTATGAAAATAATAAAGACTTTTGAAAATGATAATTCATGTGAAAACTGTGTTGTCGGGCCCATATTATGGTTCCGGAGCCCGGAACAGGTTGAATATATGTTATGTGAGTTATCTGTGAAATTTGGTGTAAAACGGACTTAAAATATCGAGTTTCAGATCAAAATCGGAATAATTAAGCCTTATAAAGTTTTGAGAAAATTCTAGGAGATTTGAGGTTTAATTCCTTGTTGTTGAGGATATTTTGGTGATTTAAATGCTTGAATAAGTCCGTAGGATGATTTGGGACTCGTGTGTGTTTTTGGTTTGGAGACCCGAGGGCTCGGGTGAGTTTCGGGTAGTTAATGGGGTGTATAAAGTAGAAAAATCTGGTGTTTTTGATGTTCTGCTGGTGTCTGGTGTAACACCCTTCGCGAACGCGGCCAAGGGCCCGCGAACGCGAAGGGTAATCATCTTGGCCTGGGTTTTTACTCTACGCGAACGCGTAGAGGGAGACACGAACGTGGAGCACTGGACAGTGCTTCTACGCGAACGCGTCCCCAAGGGTGCGAACGCGTAGTGTTAGTCTGGGGGG
>MDKJ01080009.1:0-13833 GCA_005239525.1 Nicotiana knightiana | reverse complement strand
AAATCCTGTATTACTTGTCGACCACGTACACTTGCGTGTGCATTGGGAAATCAACCAACACGTATAATCAACCATAGGAGCGGTCCCGCACCAAAGATTCTTCCGCAGGTGTGGAAAAATCGCTGGGAGAAAGGGGTGCATTTAAGTCGAGACTTAGGATCATTTCTTCATTTCTCTCACTTGTTGGTCGAATATAGAGCTCTTTTAGGAGGGATTTTCAGCTAGCACATTGAGGTAAGTGATTTTTATACAATATGAGTTTAATAGATTATGGGTAGATTTTAACATAAAAATTTATGGAAATTTTAAGTCTGGTGGAAAAACCTAGGTTTTAATAAAAATGGGGTTTAACCGCGAAAATGATTATGGAATTGGGTTAAAGTTATATATTTGAGTTCGTGAGGTTATGGGTAACATTTATATTTGAAAATTTTTGAAATCCAGGCACGTGGGGCCAAGGATGAATTTTAGGAATCTTCCAATTTGGGTTGTGTAATTACTCTAATAGTTAAATTATGAACTTTTGAACATGTATTTATTAATATATATATATAATATTTGACTAGTTTCAAATTGTTCGGCAGCGAGTTGAGGCTTTAGAACCAATTTGTGGGCCGGAAAGTGAGCTTTGAGGCGAGGTAAGTCTCTTGCCTAACCTTGTAAGAGGGATTTTTACCCCATAGGTGATTTAAATTAATATTTGCTTCTAATTGAAAGGGTCTACATACATACGAGGTGATGTGAGTCCATGCGTAGCTACTAATTATGCTTATGACCGGGTAGTTTAGAACCCAAACCATGAAATACTTGTGGTGTATGCACCTTACATGCTAATTAAAGTGCCTAAATAATATTGAAATTTGACAAAGGATTTGTAAAAGACTGAATTTCACTTACTTGATTTTTGGCGGGTTATTTGACCGTTAATTGAAATTGTGCTTCTATATGTATTAGACTTTGTAATAGCTTTTAAATCGGATTTTAGTAAAATATCCTCTCTTCTTGTGGAGCGGCCCGAACGCCTCGGCAGTAGAATAGATGCATCTATGGTCCATGTCGCTCGACCCTTGGCAGTGTACATAGTATTCTGGATTGGGTCATACGACCTAGGCATAATTCATACGTGTTAATTTTTGAAGCGTGAACATACTTGATGTCATAATTTATTTATTTTTCAGAATTTTATTGGAATAAGTATGTGCTAATAGAAGACTCTTGGAATTTACTATGTGTTGAAGAATTTTTTAACCACTGTTGTTATTTTGTTAATATTATTGTTCATATACTCTATGTCTATTTAGCATTCCTGCATTTTATTTGTTAGCTCATTGTAAGTGTCGATGTCGACTCCTCGTCACTACTTCTTCGAGGTTAGACTGAATACTTACTAGGTACATGTTGTTTATGTACTCACGCTACACTTATGCACTAATCCTGCAGAATCCGAGGCAGGTGCATCTGGAACTCTTACCGACGCGCACCTCAGATACCCTGAGGCCTAGGGTTGAGTTGCTCTCCTAAGTCCATTCGGCAGCACCGGGAGTCTCTCTTTTGCACTTTCTGTCTACTATATTTCTGAAAGTAGTTTACTGTTTTTGTATACTCTACTAGTAGCTCATATACTTGTGACACATGGTCTTGTAATTATGCTAGTAGAAATTTGAAGGTTTTTGAGTATTTATTTCACCACACTTATTCCCATAATTGATTACACTTTATTTTGTTAAATTTTTCATCTCTTATTTACTTAATAAAAACAAATCAACTATTTAGAAATTTTAAAAAGAATAAATACATGGATGGTTCACCATTGGCTTGCTTAGCAGCGACGTTGGGCGTCATCACAGCCTATAGGTTAAACTGGGTCCTGACAACATGGTATCAAAGCACTAGGTTCACGTAGGTCTCATGAGTTATGAGCAGGCCTAATAGAGTCTTGCGGATCGGTGCGGAGACGTCCATACTTATCTTCGAGAGGCTATAGAGGGTTAGGAAACTAGTCTTTCTTCATCTCCTATTGTGCAATTGATGTTGTGCTAAGTATCTTTCTCTTATTCTCTCACATATGGTGAGAATACGCGTGGAAGATTTACTCGATCATAGAGGAGCTACTCCCACAATTTCTAGAGGCCGAGGGAGGGCTCCAGCTCGTGGTAGGAGACGAGGACGTCCCAGGGTTGCCCTAGTCATACCACCAGTGGATCCAGTAGAGGATCCTATCATTGAGGAGCAGGGCGAGGTTCCTGCAGCAAAGCCAGCCCCAGTGGATTTCATGTACGCACCGGATTCTAGGAGGTCATGGTCTGTATGTTGCAGTTCATGGATTCTAAGACTCAGGCTGATCTATTCCAGCGGACCTAGCCACATCTCAGGCAGGAGGGGAAGAACAAACCCCTACCGCTCAGGCTCCAGGGCATGCAACTGTCGTATATCAGACCTTGGGCTCACTACCCATGGGCAGAGCTAAGCCAGTTGCAGCAGTTATACCTGAGCCCAGACCAGTTGCGGCCGGTGAGCCGCATAAGCTATTAGATAGATGGACCAGGCTACATACTCCTTTCTTTGGAGGTGAGCAGCATAAGGACCCTTGGGAATTTATTGATCGATGCAGGGACAGACTGCACAACATGAGGATATTGGAGTCCCACGGGGTGGACTTTACAACCTTTCAGCTGGAGGACAGGGCCCGTAGGTGGCGACAGTCTTATTTTCTCAGCAGACCGGCACGTTCTCCTCCTATGACTTGGGACTAGTTCACACGCCTATTCTTGGACATATATATTCCACCATCTCAGAGGAAGAGTTGTAATTTCAGTTGCAGCAGCTCCAGTAGGGCCAGATGTTGGTGATCGACTATGAAGCCAGATTCTCTGAGTTGTCTTGCCATGAACTTATGATACTTCCTATCGATGCAGAGAGAGTATGAAGGTTTGTTGTAGGTTTAAACTCTATTATTCAGGCCACTATGGCCTGAGATGTTGGGATGGGGACTTCGTACGAGCTAGTTACGGTGATAGCTTGGAGGATCGAGGGTGCCCGTCAGCGGAGCCAAAAGCAAGCAACGAGGGAGAAGCGGTTCTGATATATTGGAGGGTTCAGTGGTGCCCCTACTAGGGGAAGAGATCAGTTTGTGAGGGGCCAGTCTACTAGGCCCACACATCCACCATAGTCGTCACCTAGGGGTGCTCCAGTGCGGCCTTATTTCAGCGCCATTCCAGTGAGATCCTACCATCCCCCAGCTATTTAGGGTTTCTTCAGTAGATCTTCAGGCTATCAGGGTTAGACTTCAGCTCAGCAGTCCACCGCGAGAGGTTTTTTTGAGTGCGGGGATATTAGTCATGTAGAAGGTTCTTCCCCAAGCTTCAGAGCAAGACAGTGCAGCCGGGTTAATAGCCTATGATTTCAGCACCAGCTACCACACAAGTCGTCCGTCCGCCCAAAGGTAGAAGGTAGGTGGGTAGGGGTTGTCGTAGAGGTGGAGGCCAACCAGGTGGTGCTCTAGCCAGGTTCTATGCCTTTCTAGCCAGACCAGATACAGTACCCACAGATGCCGTGATCAGAGGTATTATTTTTGTCCGTGCTAGGGATGCTTTGGTACAACTTGATCTAGGGTCTACATATTCATATGTTTCATGTATGTTTGCTCATTTCCTGGGTGTTGCTCGCGAGTCCTTGGGTACTCTTATTTATGTGTCCACTTCGGTAAGTCATTCTATTATTGTGGATCGGGTCTATAAGTCATGTATCGCGACTTCTTGTGGTTATGAGACTAGAGCGAATCTTCTATTACTTGATATGACTGACGTTGAGGTCATCTTGGGCATGGATTGGTTGTCCCCATATCACGGCATCCTTGATTTCCATGCCAATATAGTTACCTTGTCAATGCCAGAGTTGCCTAGATTGGAGTGGAAGGTTTCATCTGTCAGTGCATCTAGTCAAGTTATCTTCTCTCTAGATGCTCGACACATGGTCGAGAAGGGTTGTTTGGATTATCTAGCTTATGTTCGGGATACTACTATAGAGACTTCGATGATTGATTCACTGCCATGGTACGGAAGTTCTTCCATGTATTTCCTTCTGATCTTCTAGGCATGCCACCAGATCGTGATACCGATTTTTATATTGATTTTTCTCCAGGTACCCAGCCTATCTCGATCCCACCGTATCACATGGCTCCGTAAGACTTGAAGGAGTTAAAAGAACAGCTTGAGAAGTTTCTAGAAAAGGGGTTCGTCAGATCGAGTGTGTCTCCTTGTGGTGCACCGGTGTTATTCCTGAATAAGAAAGATGGGACTATGCGGATGTGCATTGATTATCGCCAGTTGAACAAAGTTACCATTGAGAAAAAGTACTCGTTGCCGCGTATTGATGATTTCTTTTACCAGTTGCAGGGTTCTAGGGTGTTCGTTTAGATTGACTTAAGATCGGGGTACCATCAGTTGAAGATTCGGGATTCTGATGTTCTGAAGACGTCTTTCCGGACTAGATATGGTCATTATGAGTTTCTAGTGATGTCCTTTGGTTAGACTAATGCCCTGGTGGTGTTTATGGATTTTATGAACCGGGTTTTCAAGCCATTTATTGATTTTTTTGTCATTGTATTCATTGATGACACTTTGACCTACTAGCGGAGCATGGAGGAACACGAGCAGCATTTGAGAGTGGTGCTTCAGACCTTGCGGGAACAGAAGATATATCCTAATTTCTCCAAGTGTTAGTTTTGGTTAGATTCTGTGGCATTCTTGGGCCATGTTGTATCAGGAGAAGGTATTAAGTTTGATCCTAAGAAGATCGAGGAAATTCAGAGTTGGCCTTGTCATACCACGACGACTGAGATCAGGAGCTTCTTGGGGTTAGCAAGTTATTATCGTCAGTTCCTGGGGGGCCTCTCATCTATTGCAGGATCTTTGATTAGATTGATCCAAAAGGGTACTTCATTTCGATGGTCCGATGATTGTGAGGCGAGCTTTTAGAAGCTCAAGACTGCCTTGACTTCATAATTGGTGTTAGTGTTTGTATACGGCTAAAATCGGAGAGCCCAATTTTACGGGCATTTCGACGCTCAGAAGGCTCGAAGGCTCAATTTTTGACATCAAAAGGGCATATCGAAGGTCCTCGGCCTCGAGGTAGTACATATCGAAGGTCCTCGGCATCGAGGCAGCGCAAATCGAAGGTCGACATGGAAAGGAGGGAAATTCCCAAGGGGCATGTGGTTAAAGCTGACAAAATAAACAATATAGTACAAGCTCGTACCGTGACATTAAATGGCTGTATCAGCCATATCTCTTTGCATTAATTAAACATGTACTATGTTAGGATTACCCCTCATATATAAAGGGGACCCTTGTCACTTTGTAAAAAGAATGATATTCAATGCAAGAACAAGAACATCCTCTGCTCCCTAGCTAAAATATTCTCTACAATTGCTTCATTGATTTATTGCTTCTCATTTATTGTGTTCAGGAATTATTCTTCATTTATTACTTATTATTGATCATAAATAGGCCATTCTTAAGGCATTCAATATTTTTATACTGTTATCGATAGCCCCTAATCAAGCTTTTGGAGCTCGATCTCGAGGCCCTTCCGACCGCCCTCGGGACCAGTCTCTCCGTAACCCGATTTGCATAATCTTGTTTCCTTTTGCTCTTAGTTCATTTTTATCACTTCACACTCAGCATCTACAGCCTAAACAACTGGTATTAAAATAGATCACGTATTTTTAGAACCACATAATCAAATATAATTGTAATTGCCATTTTCAAGGTAAATAGTTTGGCGCCCACCGTGGGGCTAAAAATAATAGTGATTGTTTTAGTGCTGGTTTTTCTAAAAACACAAGTTGTTCTTCACGCTTTTCACTGTCCAAGAATATTCAATTTCAGGTCAAAAAATGTCCAACTCAGTAAACGCACATGAAAATAACAATCCGGACAACCACGGAGAGAATGGCGCGGCTGCTTCAGGTGTCGGTGTGCCACCGCAAAACCCTGAAGGGGCATCAGTGAAAATTCTTGTCGATGAAGGCTCACAGCTCTCATACAGATAGAAGCGTTCGTGAAGGAGACCAGCGTGAAGCACAGGGAGCCCCTGCTCAAAGGGAAAGGAAAGATAGCCTTCATGTCATTTTTGAAATGTTGCAGGCACAACAGGTGGCTATTGCTCAACTACAAAGCCATCAGAGAACCCCAAGCACAGCACCACCAGAAACGGCTCCTCGAGTCGAACAGGCACCGGAAAGATCGAGCAATAATGGGTCAGCAGCCGACCCCGCCATTATGAAGATGCTCGAAGACCTCGCAAAGTGGATTTAATCGGGCGAAAAAAAGATAGAAGCTAACGACAAAAAAATGGATACTTATAATTCGAGGGTCGATCAGATCCCAGACGCACTGAAGGGTGTAGATTCGAAAAAGTTCGTGCAAAAGCCATTCCCATCAAGTGCAGCTCTGATACCCATCCCTAAGAAATTCAGAATGCCCGATCTCCCGAAGTACAATAGAATCTCGGACCCCAATGAGCACATTACTGCTTACACTTGTGCTGTGAAGGGGAACGACCTGATAGACGAAGAGATTGAATCTGTTATATTGAAAAAATCGGAGAAACGCTATCCAAAGGGGCCATGATGTGGTATCATAACCTGCCCCCAAACTCGATAGATTCATTTTCCATGATGGCGGACTGCTTTGTGAAAGCACATGTTGGTGCCATCAAGGTCGCTACAATGAAATATGATGTTTTCAAAATCAAGCAAAGGGAGAATGAGGTGTTAAGGGAGTTCGTGTCCCGCTTTCAATTGGAACGAATGGAATTACCACCGGTCTCCGACGATTGGGCGGTACAAGCCTTCACTTAGGGCTTGAATGAACGAAGCTCGATAGCTTCAAAACAGCTTAAGCATAATTTAATCGAGTATCCCGCCATAGTTTGGGCGGATGTGCACAACAAGTACCAGTCGAAGATCAGGGTCGAGGATGACAAATTAGAAGCACCCTCGGGCTCAGTGTATCCTATCAGAGTCTTAGCAAAGGAATCTAGGCCTCCAGAAAGAGACCCAAGGCCAAACAAACAAAGGTATCAACCGTACATAGAAAATCGGAGAAATATCCCGAGACGTAACGTACCTCGAAGTTACCAAAGGATGGACCGAGGAGAGAATCCTCGGGGAATCTTGAACAAAGCAGGGTTTGACAGGTACACAGGCTAGTAGAGCACCTCGTCTATCTGAGCACAACTTCAACATCGACGTTTCAGAAATTGTATCGGTCATAAGTAGGATCAGGGATACCATGTGTCCAAGACCCGTGCTTTCAGATCCTTCGCAGAGGAACCCCAACTTGATATGTGAATATCACGATACCCACGGTCACAGGATCGAAGATTGCAGATAACTTCGAGAAAAGGTGGCCCAACTAATTAGTAAAGGGAACCTTCGAGAATTCCTCAGCGACCGAGCTAAAAACCAATTTAAGGAAAGAGAGGCAAACAAGAAAAATGAAACAGAAGAACCACGACACGTCATCCACGTGATTGTTGGTGGATTCGACGTCCCTCAGAGACCTATTTTTAAGAAAATGAAAGTATCCATCACTAGGGAAAAGCGAACTCGGAGCTACATACCTGAAGACGCCCTTTCATTCATCGAAGAGGACATCGAGACCTTATCCCAAACTCATAATGACGTACTGATAATTTATTTTCTTTTCAATAAATTTCAAATTAAACGTGTACTCGTGGATCCAGGTAGCTCGGCCAACATAATTCGGTCGAGGGTGGTAGATAAAATCGGGTTGCTCGACCAGATCGTTCCCGCCTCTCGAGTCCTCAAAGGATTCAACATGGCAAGCGAAACAACGAAAGGGGAAGTCATCCTCCCAGTCAACATGGCCGGCACAATTCAGGATACCAAGTTTCATGTCATCGAAGGTGACATGAGGTACAACGCATTGCTTGGAAGGCCATGGATTCACAATATGAGGGCGGTTCCGTCAACCCTTCATCAAATAAAGAAGTTTCCCATGAAGGATGGAGTAAAAAAAATATACGGAGAGCAGCACGCAGAAAAATAAATGTTCGCAGTGCACGATGTGGAACCAACACCTTCTACATCGAAGGAGCCAAAAAACAAGCAAACAAGCAAGTAACAATCATAAACTACATCCTTGTAGGAACAAACAAACGAATGTGTCGTGTCCTCGGAACAAAAAACCAAAGCACATCAAGGCTCGAGCTCCATCGTAGCTAAGGTACAACCCTCTCCCTTTTTTCTTTCACACTTTACGCTAAGATGCGCGCAGGTGTTCGATTGAAAGGAGTCAAAGCATGCCCCCCAGCTCGAAGGCCTTGGGTTTTAAAGCATGTGTTGTAATCTTTTTCCCTCACGTCGTATTTTATCCCAAAGGGTTTTATCGGTAAGGTTTTTAACGAGGAAACATCCATATGCTACCTAAGGAGAACTCACCAAGTATTCAAGGCTTCTCTTCGATCAACCTGGAATACTGAGGGGCATCCCCCAGAAGATCACTGAAAAATGCCAAAGAGGGTCTCGACAGGAGAATGATGTATCGGAACAAACGGTCGAATGAACCGTGTCCACATAGAATAATCAAACCCTCGATGGTAAAAACATGTATACTTGTACCAAGTAATCAGAGGAGTTCCTTTCATCATCAAAAAATTTCGCACATCAAAGAAGTTTGCTATTTTCACAAGATACAGCCCTAGGGCCAAAAATTTATCAAGCACTCAGGAACTGTCCTCGACAGTCACTCCATCGAGTCACCAAAAAACTCGAAGCCATAAGACCTCAGGGCCGGAAACTTCAAGCTCATAATCCCTCCTCGAGGGAATATCAACTCTGACTCAAGGACTGATCTCGGCAATTCACTCATGGCCATAAGACCCCAGGGCTGGCAACATCAAAACTGTAAGACCTCAAGCCAGGTTGTACCGACCTAAAGCGTAAGAGCCCAAGTCACCAGCCATATCAAAGGTCGTACCGACCTAAAGTGTAAGAGCCCAAGTCGCCAGCTAGTCGTATCGACCATACGTGTAAGAGCCCAAGTCGCCAGCTACAGGTCATACCGGCCCAAAGTGCCTCATGTCGCGCACAAACTTGTAAGACCTTAAAAAGGAATAAAGCCCATATCAAAGTGAAGGCCATATATCGAACTTGTAAGACTTAAAAGGCATACCCTCGATATAGATGTCGTGGTTATCTCTCTCGGGGAATAAAAGGCGACGGCCAAATACAATGACCACCGTCATAAGGCTCTGGCCAAACTAACGCGATTTGAAGACGTGTGACTGTTTCCATAAAATCACAGGCCTCCAATTACTTAAAAAAAACTTCGAAAATAATCGGTTAAAGGTCGTGCCGACCTAAAGCGTAAGAGCCCAAGTCGCCAGCTACATCAAAGGTCATAGCGACCTAAAGCATAAGAGCCCAAGTCGCCAGCTAGTCGTATCGACCTTACGCGTAAGAGCCCAAGTCACCAGCTATAGGTCATACTGACCCAAAGCGCCTCAGGGCCGATTTGAAAACATGAGGGCCGTTGAGCTCGAGTCGAAACCCGACTCGGAGACTAAGCCCGAAATGGTTAACCAAAGCGCCTCAGGGCCGATTTGAAAACATGAGGGCCGTTGAGCTCGAGTCGAAACCCGACTCGGAGACTAAGCCCGAAATGGTTAACCAAAGCGCCTCAGGGCCGATTTGAAAACATGAGGGCCGTTGAGCTCGAGTCGAAACCCGACTCGGAGACTAAGCCCGAAATGGTTAACCAAAGCGCCTCAGGGCCAAAAAATCATAAGATTCCAAGTCGCCAGCTAAATTAAAGGTCATATCGACCTTACACGTAAGAGCCTAAGTCGCCATCTACAGGTCATACCGACCCAAAGCGCCTTAGGGCCGATTTAAAAACCTGAGGGCCGTTGAGATCGAGTTGAAACTCGACTCGGAGACTAAGCCTGAAATGGTTAACCAAAGTGCCTGAGGGCCAAAAAAGAATAAGAGCCCAAGTTGCCCGCATAAGAGCCTAAGTCGCCAGCTACAGGTCATACCGACCCAAATCGCCTCAGGGCCGATTTGAAAACCTGAAGGCCATTGAGCGCGAGTCGAAACCCTACTCGGAGACTAAGCTAAAAATGGTTAACCAAAGCGCCTCAGGGCCAAAAAAGCGTAAGAGCCTAAGTCGCCAGCTTAAAAAGCCTCAGGGCCGATTTATGACTCGAAGGATTTCATCTCAAAGTCCAATTCATCGGGCTAACTATCGACAAGCAAATTAAACCAAAGAATATTTCATATATATATATATATATATATATATATATATATATATATATATATATATATATATATATGTGCTTTACAAATACATATTTACAACACCCCCACAGGAGTCTTATGCAAACAACAAAGTAGAAAATCTAGTCTACTCTCGGGACCAGCTCCCACGGCAGCCTTCAAATATCGGCATCAGCTCGAGAGAAAAGGAAAAACTTGGCGTCAATATCGTCCGCTTCGGCCTGCTTTATCTCTTCCGAGAGGTCAAATCCCCTAGCATGTATATCTTCGAGGGTATCCCTCCAAGACTTGCATCGGGCATACTCATTGCCCTTCCTCTCTCTGTTGAAAGCTCCTCTCAGCTCAGCCCGAGCATCGGCAACATCTTTCAAATAAATAGCCACCTTCTTATCGGCCTTCGCTCGAACTTCTTCAGCTTCAGCCCGAGCGTCCACGACCTCGGCCTTCATATTTAGAAGATCGGTCTCGATCTTGGAAATCCTGCTCGACTGAATTGAGCTATCTTCTCGGGAATTACGAAGTTGTATCTCCAGGGCAGCAGCCTTGGCCAAAGCATTCCTTTGGGTCCCAACATGTCCACTTATCTGCGCTTCCAACGCTTGGCACTCAGAACTAACTTCCCCGACTTTGCCCCAAAGGCCCTCCAACACTTTTGTCTTTCCCTGTAGCTGAAGCACAAAAGCATTAGTTCCCGAAAGCTAGAAAGGAAGCACGTACCCTTTCAGAGTAAGGGTTACCTGACGCTCGAGATTGCTTTCACAATTCCGACTCTGATGCATCTCCACCCGAAGATGTATCAACTCTTTTGTCTTCTTATTGCAAAGAAGCTTGAGAGATTTTTCCTTACCCAAAGCTTCCCGCAACCGGGTCTCACAGTGGAGCAGCTCAAACTTGAGTTTGTCAAAAACCTACAAAAGAGAAACTTCGGTTCAAAGAATGAAGATTCATAGCTAAAAAGCTAGCAAGGCCGATCAAAACTCACCTTGCAACAGAGTCGCTGGGCCTCCTTAAAAGTTGAACATGCATCTACTAGCAGTTGAACCGCTCTCAATAAGGGTATGCCCACTCGAAACCTCACTTGATCTGGGCGGCCCCTAGTCCCACCTTCGAGGGCAGAAGCAGGCGATGGTGGAGGACTCTTGCTCTTTCTCTCTCGGGGAACCTCTCCTTCGAAATTAGAGGTCCCAGACCTAAAAAAATCGGCAACCTCAGAAGGGCCCTCGGCTTTAGGCGTAGTAAAAGAATCATCCTCACGAGGGGAGCTGATGTCCGTAGAATGACCGACGTATATAACGCTCTCCTCAGCAACGACATCTTCTTTATGTCTCCGAGAATGCCCCGCCTTATTGAGAATGTCCTCCCCTATAGAGGATATTTCTCGCTTATTGTCCTCCCTCGGGCCTTCCCTCTCCTCGAAGGGGCACGGTCTTATTTCAGAAAACCCACCAACAGCTACGGTGACAGAGTTAGTACGCACAAAAGGAAACGTTCATCAAAAGGGATACCACATAGCTCATATCGTGGTGCTTTGCTTCCCATCTGCCCTTCAATAGATCATGCCACTTGCGTTCGTCATATGTTGAGGAAGCTGCAAGCCTCCGAATCCAGTCCGCAAGATTAGGGAGCTCCCCGGGCACCCACAGGACTCCGCTGAAAAGAGAAAAAGAAACACTCTTATTAATCGAATATATTTGCAGATGACACTAAGGTACGACATGGAAGTTACGTTTGAAGTTCCAATTAGTAAATTAGTCATTTAACAGATAAGAAGTCTAAGCAAAGATATATAAATAAGATAAAAGAAATTTAAAAGGTAAGTAGTCTGAGCACACATATGTAAATAAGATAGGGGAGTCCTAAGTTATCAGCCTATAGGATCACATCTGTACAATACCCGGTAATCCTTCCTCAACTAGAGGGGCTACATGTGGTATTAGCGTACGGGTCATCATATCCTTTTACTACCCAATTACCCTCCCCTTAGCGGTTATATAAGCGATTTAAATTAGACGGACTCTAAGCGTGCATTACCCGTCCCTTCCTTGTGGTCCCGGAGGTGTTTACGACCTCTAATTTTAGACAGTTCTAGACTCTCTTAAGGTGTTTAAAAGGAAAAATCTAAGCGACAACAAAGAACATATAGGACTATCAAGTATGAAAACAATTAAGGGGGCTCATGTTTACCTCTAAACATAAGCAGATAATTAGCACGTCTCAAACACAGATTTCAGAGAATTTTAGAAGGTCCTAGAACAGGATATCTAGGTGAGCATAACAAGCATAGGATATGCAGCATAGTTTTAAAACGAAGTGACATAAACCTAATCAATTTGCCTACTGATTTTAGAACCTGTTGAACATGGGCAGTTTCACAAATAAATAAAGCACAATTTTACAGTTTTATAAGACCTTAATTACCTAAGGCTTGCCTAGGCGTGGATCTGTAGTACCTTATAATCATGCAATCAGAATTCTGTGAATTAGTTAAAACATTTTGAGCTTTATTAAGTCCTATAGGCATGCTGGTCTAGGTGCTGAATGTTACAAAAGTTGATTTCATGCATATTTATACTAGAACATGGTGTCTATGTGTTAGGGTTATTTTTAAACATCTTTATAGACAAGACAGTTATTTATTTAGGCGACATAGGCATGATTTAAAGCAAATGCAAATACGGTCTTAAAGCGGGATTTCTAATGCACATAGAGAATGGTGATTTTATTAGGCAGAATTATAGTAGTAGCTTAACGACAGGATTTCTAGGTGATTATGACTTATGCAGCAGCAAAATTTCATGATAATAAAGTAATGATCTTATAAAGTATTTTTCTTATATACAAACCAGTAAACATAATTATCCTAAGGTTGGATTTCTAATGCAAATAACACAACATAACCCTAAAGCAGGATTTCTACCATGTTTCCCCACGAAAATCATATAAGAATCCCTCTCCTTTTTACTAATTTCTCCCAATATCTGTTTACAAAGAAGATTATTACATACCAGAAGTGAATGAATTACATAAGTAAATATAAACTATACTATAGGGAGCCTGAATTAGGCCCAAAGTAAACCTGGGAATGCCAGGCTTTCAAAACAATCACAGATGCCCAGAGTCTTATCGCGCACAGGGTGTCCTGGTGTATCAAAGTTCCCTAAGGATCTCAGGGATCCCGGGCAATGCTCACACCAAGACCCTTTCTTAAATAGAGAATTGGTTATGTGCAGTGTGGAAGGGCCAGCCCCAGTGTGCCAGAGTTCGGAGGAATCTCATGGATTCCTAGGAAGTACACACACTGGAGTGGCAGAACTTAATAATCTAAGAGTAGAAGTGAGAGTGCTCGACATAGTTTGAAAGATCTTAGTAAGACAATGTAAAAACTTTTAGGAATAAAAAGATTTTCAGGAATAGAAACAGTTCTAAGAAAATATTGTTTAACCAAAGAATTGGATTCTTTGCCCAAAGCTATTTTAAGAATAACACGGGTTTCTGATAACCAAATAATAAGATTATAATTGTAG
>ML424450.1:0-17072 GCA_005239525.1 Nicotiana knightiana | reverse complement strand
ATATAGCTAGAATTAGGTTAATGTTAGCACTAAGGTAGGTGAATTTGACTCTTTGATAGTCAAGTTCGTCTCATAACAGTGCATAAGCAGTTATTAGCTTGCTGAAATTGTCCTTTAAAAGGATGTAGAATGGGCAATCACAGGCTCACTAGAGGAGGAAAATCTGGAATCCTTCATATTGATCAGGTTTATCCTCTTGAAACGCCTACAAAATCAAGTTAAGGAATTGATAGGACTAAAAGTCCCAAGTAAAAAAAAATGACAAGTCCAGAGGTGAATTGATCCTTGTATGATCATATTCACCCTGAGAAAGTGCATAAACAGTTCTGCCAGACAACATGGTTTGAACATAAACATTATCTGAATTAAAATTGACCTCCCCATGGTCAGTTTGGTTCTGATGATTTCCTAACACTCAACGAATGGGGTGTTTTTTTTTCCAGACTCCAAAGAAAAAACTTGAACGTAAGGATTCAAGGGAGTTTCGAGTTAGCAAATTNAAGTTGTAACTTCCCCCTTTGTATTTCTTTAGCTTTCATTGTAATATAAAGACTGGACTGTACGCTTAATTTCTGTTTTTATTCATGTTCCTGAAATTTCGAGTTTACATTTTTTTTTGTTCTGCCATGATACTAGACAAAAGAACAAATGAAAATCTATATAAACAATCCCGTTTTGGATTTATTTTTCTTTGGAAAAAATGGTTATCTCAAATTCAGTGGAGTTTCAACACGAATCAGTAGATTATCTTCAGTTTACCTTGTATCTCATAAATTTGCAAAAATCAGTGTATACATATGCGTGAACTCTAAAACTTTAGATGCATGAGATTAGTTTGTTAATAATTGTTAAGGATTACTGGTTCAAAAATTAATAAAACCACATAGGGCAGGGTCTGTGTTAGAAATCATAAAATTCTGGAAAGAATAGAGTGATTCCAGCTTGTCCATTAGTATCAGACTTAACAAACAACATATTTAGATATCTGAATTTCATAAGTATATATATATCTGAACGAACAAGGGATATTCTGATCCCCACGTTTGCCATCATGGGCTAAAAACAAATTCTTTGATAGAACTAGCAGTCCTATCACAAAGAGAGCTGACTTAGGATGGCCTGATGTGATAAAACGGGGCTAGATGAGGCCATAGCCTATAAGATGTCCTTTTAGAACAACGAATATCGTTTAGGAGATCTTCTAGGTAGAATGAATACCTTTAGTTCAAAATCTTGATAGAAAAATCAAATATTTTACCGAAGCTACCTAACCAACACTCGGGAGCGACAACTCATATCCCCGTCTTTAACTTCAAAATTATAATAAAATCACATGTTGTAATTACGGGTGCATTTCATGTGGCGTAATTATAATGTGTTTAAAAATAACAAGTGCACACCATCGTGAATTGTTTTCAAGATAAGTCCATAAATATTAAAAGCGGCTGAAAAGTGAAAGAGTCTAAAAGCACAATAGGCAAAGATATGTAAATAAACAGATGATTTAGGCCAAATAATAATAGTTAAGCGACCGTGCTAGAACCACGGAATTCGGGAATGCCTAACACCTTCTTCCGGGTTAACAGAATTCCTTGGATTTCTGGTCGCAGACACTTAAAATCAAAATTTCCTCGGTTTGGGATTTCAACAAATAAATGATGTCCCGGAACACCGTAAAAATCCGGGTGGCGACTCTGAAGACTAAAATAAATCCCAAATCTGAATAATGTCACTTAAAGTGGAAAAACTCCCTCTCTACCCTTTATTAATAAAGGGGTAGTTGAAAAAGGAGGTGTGACAGGGAGTATGCAATCAAGTGGAGGGAGCAAGCGGCTAGAGTCAAGCCACCCATGGATAACCACGAGTTGATCACTGTTTTTCTAAAGGCTCAAGAGCCTGATTACTTTCATAACGTGATGTCCGCGTGGGTAGACCTTTTGCAGAAGCAATCAAAATAGGGGAGATGTTCGAAAATGGCCTCAAGACTAGAAGAATTGTTATTCAAGCTACTCTCAAAGCCACCACCCAAGCCATCCAAAATGGGTCGGGAAATTTGGCCAATAGAAATAAGAGAGATGAAGGGTCCATGATGTCTTCAGGACCTAGGGAAGTTCAACGAGGGTCATCACACCCTTATGTGAAAGTTCAGCAGGGGACATCTAGCTACCCTCAACATTATTATCCTTCATAGTTCCTCAATACTCTGTGGGCCCACCATAATATACAGTGTTCAATGCTCAATCCTATGCTCGGCCTCCCAATCAGCAAGTACGGGCACCAACTCCAAGGATCCCTCGACCTCAGCACCAAAATTTTAGGGCACCCTACAATGCTCGTCCCAGGAAGGATTATGGTCGAGAGCAGAGGCCGACGAAAAAATTCAGTCCATTGGCTGAATCATACTCTAGTCTATTCCAGAAGCTGAAGCAAGTAGGTGTGATTGGACCCATAGATCCCCACCATATGCATCCTGATTCACATGGATTTCAAGCAAATTCTAGATGTGAATATCATTCGGGTGCCCAGGGCATAACAAATAATCTGTTGCCAACACACAATTATGTTCATTTTGTGGGAATGATTGGTTGAGATCGAGAATACAAGCCGGTTGGTCGAGCAGACATGACAGTGGGAATGATTCAAGAAGGAACATGACTGGAAGTTAGTCCAAGCCGAGATGCGCCGTTGATTGTGAAAGGCACCCCGAGCATAGAAAAGGTATTTTTATTTGTTGCCAAGGGCTCGAGGTTGGAAGTTCTCTCCTATGTTCCAAGACCAATGTTGTATGTCCTTGGAGGCTACCCGAACACAAAGAAGGATCATGGTGGTACGAAGGGTATAAAAAAGCCGATCATAATCAAACCTGCCGTGAAACCCCCTGTGACAATCATGAAAACCATTCCTTGGAACTACAAAAAAACTGTGATGACTTACAAAGGCAAAGAAATCATAGAGGAGTGGAGGAAACTGGAGGTTTGACTCGATCAAGGAGGTTTTATTCTCCAGAAGAGTTGAGGAAGGCCAAGAAAATCAGAGAAGGACAATTGCCAATAAAGAAACCATTCACTAAAGAAGAGGTAGAAGAGTTTTTGAAAAAGATGAAAGTTCAGGATTACTCAATCATTGACCAGCTGAGAAAGACTCCTGCCCAAATTTCTCTACTATCTCTGCTCATACATTCAAAAGAGCATGCTCGTGTGATAATCAAGATCCTAACGAGGCACACGTCTTAGAGAAGAACACATTGAATCAGTTAGAGAAGATGGCCAACAGATGATGAACTCCCCAAAGAAGGAGTCGGGAACAAAAGGGCTTTACACTTGATTGTTAAATATGAGGGGCACTACATAAAGCGAGTCATGGTTGAAGGAGGCTCGAGCGTAAATGTATGCCCTCTCTACACCTTGCAAAGCATGAAGATCAATAAAGACAGAATCCGACCCAATAATGTCCGCATCCGGGCTTTTGATGGCTCAACGAGATATACCATTGGGAGATCAACCTTACCATGATGATTGGGCCGGTTTACTTTGAAATTGTCTTCCAATTAGTGGACATGGACACTTCTTATAACTTACTTCTTGGAAGGCCATGGATCCATACGGCCCGACCTGTGCCATCCACCTTGCATCAGATTCCCAAATTCGAACATGACAGGCAAGAAATTATTGTTCACGGGGAAGACGAGTCGTCCATATATAAAGACCCGTTAATCCCCTGTTTTGAGGCCAAGGAAGTGTGTGAGTCCATTGTCTATCAGGCTTTTGAAGTGGTTGTTGTGGACCATGTTGAGGAAGGAAGGCCCATTATGCATCCTCGTCTTTCCGCCACATCTGTAATGGTGGTTGAACTTATGCTGAGACAAGGTTATGAGCCAGGAAAAGGCTTGGGGGCATCATTGCAAGGAATTTTGGATCCCATTTCTCCGTTCAGTAACCATGTTACTTTTGGTTTAGGCTTCAGGCCAACACAAGCAGACGAAGACAAAGCCAAGCACCGCAAAAAACACGTGTGGGTCTTGCAACAACCTATCCCTCTACACTTTTGTCAAGCCACTATTCCAAGAGGGTCAAAATTCCTCAGCACAGGTAAACATTGATGAAATTTGCCATGCCCTCAGCCAGATATTTTCTGAAGTGAATATGATCCATGCTGGTGAAGGCACTAGTCGTGCCGATATGCAACTAATTGGCCCGGACACCATGCTCAACAACTGGGAAGCAACTCCTCTCCCCACAAGGAAGGAGTCTTGGTAGTTTGTTTTTGCAACTTTTTTTTGTACTTTGGGTTACTTTCAAGGTTGTAATCCAAACATCTTAGTGTGATTGTTTTGTTTTGATGTTAATCCTTCTATCCTTTCAAATTCAATGAAATGCAGTTCAGTTTCGTATCGAGTTTTGTATCTTTTCCTTATCCTAATTCCAATCATTTTGTTTCTATTTCAGTTTTGTTAATTTCGGCTTAATAACATGACATGCATGCAGAATTCACGCCCAAATCTTAAAAAGTTGTCTAATTTCGAAATAATGCATCAAGAGGTTGAGTATGATGAAGATGAGGTTGTTGAGGAAATAAAAAGAAAGTTGAAACAATTTGAAAGCAAGCCTAAGCCCAACCTCAATGAAACTGAGCCAATTAATATCGGAAGTCATGAAGAAGTTAGAGAAACGAAGATAAGCATTCACACTGAACAAAAAACCAGAGATGCCTTGATTCAACTTTTATTTGAATATAGAGATGTGTTTGCTTGGTCTTATGATGATATGCCGGGTTTAAGTGCTGATCTAGTGGTTCAAAAGCTTCCCATGTATCCTAATTTTCCACCAGTCCAACAAAAGCAACAAAAATTTAAAACAGACATGAGTGATAAAATCAAAGAGGAAATAATGAAGCAACTGAGCACCAATGTAGTCAGAGCTGTCCGATACACCACTTGGGTGGCAAATGTTGTGCCTGTGCCAAAGAAGGATGGAAAAACTAAAGCCTGTGTTGACTACAGTGACCTGAAAAAAGCAACTCCAAAGGATAATTTTCCTTTGTCAAACATCCACATTCTTGTAGATAATTGCGTAAAGCATGAGATACAATAGTTCATAGATTGCTATGCTGGGTACCACCGGATTCTAATGGATGAGGATGACGCAGAAAAGACCGCTTTCACCACTCCATGGGTACTTATTATTATAGGGTCATGCCATTCAGTTTGAAGAATGCAGGGGCAACTTACATGGGGGACATGATCATCATTTTCCATGACATGATGCACAAAGATATTGAAGTATATGTCGATGATGTCATCATAAAATAAAAGACACAGGCCGATCACGTGCGCGATTTGAAAAAGTTCTTCGAACGGCTTCAAAGGTATGACCTTAAGCTTAATCCAGTAGAGTGTGCATTTGGGGTTCCATCTTGGAAACTCCTTAGTTTTATAGGTAGATGGGGAGGCATCGAATTGGATCCATCTAAGATAAAGTCCATTCGAGATCTACTACCCCCGAAGAACAAAAAGGAAGTCATGAGGTTGCTCTGGAGGCTGAACTACATCAGTAGGTTCATTGCTCAGCTCACAACCACGTGCGAGCCCATATTTAAGTTGCAGAAAAAGGATGCTGCTATCAAGTGGACGGACGATTGTCAAATAGCTTTTGATAGGATCAAAGATTATTTGTCAAAACCTCTTGCACTGGTCCCATGTGAACCTGGTAGGCCTTTGTTTTTATATCTATCGGTGATAGATAATTTCTTTGGATGTGTTCTGGGGCAACATGATGCAACAGGCAATCTATTATTTGATCAAGAAGTTCACCAATTATGAGGTTAAGTACACCCTTTTAGAAAGGACGTGTTGTGACTTGACTTGGGTTGCTCAAAAGCTGAGGCATTATCTTTTGGCCTATACTACTTACCTCATATCCAGAATGGATCCTTCGAAGTACATCTTCCAAAATCCCACGCCCACTGGCAGGCTCGCAAAATGGCAAATTCTGCTCACAAAGTTCGACATCGTCTATGTCACTCGCACCGCGATGAAAGCACAAGGTTTGGCAGATCATTTGGCAGAGAATACAGTTGATGATGAGTACAAGCCACTTAGCACATACTTGTCACGACCCAAATTTCCCTCTGTTGGGTATCGTGATGGCACCTTATCTTGGGGACTAGGTAAGCCTAACAGTTACTGAATAACAACAATAATGAAAGGACAACTAACAATCTCGATATGGAATCTCAACAGAATGTACAAACTTTCCCAGAACCGGTAATACAAGTCATAAGCTCTACGAATCTTGTACAACTTCTAAGTACAACTGTTTGGAAATAAATACAACCATGTATGAATAATAAATACAAAGAAGGTGACTCCGACGCCTGCGAAAGCAGCAGCAGGTTACCTTGAGTCTCCTCAGCAATCATCCACACAGCTACTACAATATATACCTGAATCTGCACACAAAATGTACAAAAGTGTAGTATGAGCACACCACAGCGGTGCCCAGTACGTATCAAGACTAACCTCTGTGGAGTAGTGACGAGGACTAGTCAAGACACCACTGGTCTACAAAATAAATAACATGAATATAGAAATGACCGAATGTTACATCTATCTAAGACTTCACAAAATAATTCATAACAATGACAATATAAAGCGGAAGGAAATTACAGAAATCAATCACGAAACAACACAAAAATACACAGAAAGATGGACAGTAAAACAAGCCGAATCGAAAGGAAACACAATACAATAGAGAGCACCAATAACTCAACTCCACGTCGGATTGTTCACATCGAGGCTTAGCCATTAAAATCCATAACTGGTAGAAATATTTAAACAGCAGTTCGTATGAAAAACTTTTGCAAATAAAATCGTTTTAGTATGGAAGAATTTCCTTTGAAAACATACTTTCTCCAAAAGTAGATATAAGTATATTTAATAGAGAGAATTACGTAAAGCATAGTTTCTTTCAAAATACGAAACTTTCCAAAGATGCTTTCCCAATATAATCATTTCAAATATACCTTCGAAGTAAAAGTCATTCAAATATAATCATTTCAAAACCATTTCTTTCTCAATAATACTTTTCAATAAAATCCCTTGATCAAAATCTCCTCAAGATTTATCCACCGGAACTCAGTCCATAACTCAGAAATTACCATGCAGTACAGAAGGGATATCAAATCTTGCCAATAAATGCAGTAAATAGCAAACAGGAACAACATAAATAATAATGCATAAATACGGCACGAAATGTCCCCTTGTGCTAAAATAACATA
Source organism: Nicotiana knightiana (assembly GCA_005239525.1). Classification (NCBI taxonomy): domain Eukaryota; kingdom Viridiplantae; phylum Streptophyta; class Magnoliopsida; order Solanales; family Solanaceae; genus Nicotiana; species Nicotiana knightiana. The sequence goes on along the minus strand of ML424450.1, from coordinate 9,797 downwards.
AACACGGCACGGAATGTCCCCTCGTGCTAAATAACATAAACACGACACAGAATGTCCCCTCGTGCTAACATAATATAACATGGCACGGAATGTCCCCTCGTGCTAACATAACATAACATGGCACGGAATGTCCCCTCGTGCTAACATAACATAACATGGAACGAAATGTCCCCTCGTGCTAACATAACATAACAACAATTTAACAAGGGAAATCAACAATAAGAACCATAAATCGCAACATCCCGGCAAGGGAATGACGCAAACAGTATCATCAATAGTATAAACAACAATAGGAATCATACCATCCCGGCAAGGGAGTCAACAATGAAAACAATATCATTAACAGCATAAACAGTAATAGAAACCATAACATACCGGCAAGGGAGTCAATAAGGAAAACAACATCATCAACAACGGAATAATAAGAGAAACCACACAATCCCGGTAAGGGAAACAATTATAGCCAATCTCACATAAACAGTTAACTTCATGGAATAAACTCAACTTCAACAAAGACCCAGTAATAGGAAACATCAAGGAAATACCAATAACATAAATGTCTAACAATTAGACCTAAGTAGCACTTAAGGGAATAGTCATATAAATCACAATGTAAGACTCATAGGCATGTTTGACTCCAACGAATAGATGTTCCAACTACAGCTAGTCAACTATAAGGCTAGAGAACACCAATTATAGAATTAGGCAAGCTAGGAAGAAAATATAGCATGATGATAAGAGAAATAGAATATTCAGTTAAGTCAAGTAAAGTCAAATAGCCAACGAAGGAATCCAAAAACAAGTAATTCTAATTTAAACAGGAAGGGATGAAATTAACAACCAAGGATTCAAATATAACAATTACAAATCATACACAGGTAATATAAGAACCTACGAATCCTAAAAGGCCAATCTAATTGCAGATAAGTCCGAGTACACACTCGTCACCTTGCATACTCGGACCACAATCAACAAGGAAGACTCAATCCTAAGGGGTAGTTCCCCCCACAAGGTTAGGCAAGACACTTACCTCAAAGACGACAACCCGGTACTCAAAAATAGACATCTCGGGCAAAAAGCTCCGGACGGCTCAAAATCAACTAAAACAACTTCAAAATACACATAAAACGTATAAAGAACTATCCCGAACAATAAAGTTTGAAACTTTACAAAATTATAAAAATCGACCCAAAAGTCAACCCCCAGGCCCGCGCCTCGGAACCCGACAAATTTTACAAATTTTGATTACCCATTCAGATACGAGTTCACCCATTCTAAATTTATCCAATTTCAATAACATTTGGTCTTTCAAATCATGATTTTACATTTTTGAAGTTTTCTTTCAAAACCCACAACTTCCTCAACCCAAAACACAACTTAAATGATGGAAACAAGAACTAATTCATGAAATATAATTAATTCTAGTGGAAGAACACTTACCCATTTGATTTGTGTGAAAAATCCTCAAAGAATCGCCCAAAACCGAGTTCTAGAAGTCAAAATATGTCAAAAATGGTGAAGCCCCGATTTTTGGTAAACTTATTTTGGTAAACTTATATTCTGCCCAGGTGCTTTGTTCATCGCGATCGCGGAAAACAAGACGGGATCGCGTAGAAGGAAATGGTTACTGGCTTAAAATGCTCTACACGACCACGGAATAACTTATATGATCGCGTATAAGGAGTAGGTTATCTTCTGCGATCGCGAATGCAGTTATGCGAACGCGAAGAGGAAAAAGGAAGGCTGCCTGAATTGTACTACAGGATCACGAAGATGCTCACGCGAATGCGGAAGGGAAAAAGGTGGAGCTACGCGATCATGAAGGACTTTACGCGATCGCGAAGAGGAAATTTTGGACGACCAGACACATCGCGATCGCGAAGGAAGCACTGCGATCGCGATGAAGGACTTCAGACACCAGAAGATAACAGTTCAAAGTTGGAAGAAAATGACCCATAGCCCATCCGAAACACACCCGAAGCCCCGTCTAATCACACAAACAAGTCATATAACCTAACACGGACTCGCTCGAGGTTTCAAACCACATAAAACAACACTAAAACGATGAATTAAACCAAAAGTCAATGAAATTCCTCAAAACTTCTTTAAACATCAAATTTTGCAATTAAGGTCCGAATCACATCTAATGAAGTCCGTTTCTTGCCAAACTTTACAGATATGACATAAATATTATATCGAACATGTACCAGGCTCTAGAACCAAGATACGAGCCCGATACCACCGGTTTCACATAGAATTTTATTTTCAAAATCTCTTATATTTTCAGAAAATAATTTCTTTTAAAAATTCATTTCTCGGACTTGGGACCTCGGATTCGATTCCGGGCATACGCCCAAGTCCCATATTTTCCTACAGACCCTCCGGGACCGTCAAATCACGAGTCCGAGTCCGTTTACCAAAAATGTTGACCAAAGTTAACTCTATTCAAATTTCTAATACAAAATTATCATTTTATCAGTTTTTCACATAAAGGCTTCCCGGCAGCACGCCCGGGTTGCGCAAGCAAATCAAGGTGAAATAGAAGGAGGTTTTCATGACCTCGGACACAGAATTAGATAGAAATATACGGTATGACCTTTTGGGTCATCACAATACTTCCTAGACGAAGAGGTCAACTCAATAGAGGAAGTAGTTTCGGTCGATAGCCATGTATGGAAAATGTATTTTGATGGGGCTGTCAATATCAAAGGAGTTGGGATCGGGGCAATCCTCATCTAACCTATCGGACAACACTACCCTGCAACGGCCCGACTTTGGTTCTTTTGTATCATCACGGAAGAATATGAATCTTGTATCATGGGTATGAAAATGGCCCTCGATTTGGATGTGCATGAACTTTTGGTTATGGGAGATTCCGACTTGCTTATCCGGCAAGCCAAAAGCGAATGGGAGACTAGAGACATCAAGCTTATTCCATACAGACAATGTGTGCAAGACTTGAGCAAAAGATTCAAATCCATCGACTTCAGGTACATTCCCAGGTTTCATAACGAGCTAGACTATGCCTTGGCTACTTTAGCCTCGATGCTTCCTTATCCAGGAAACACTCGTATTGATCCACTAGAAATCCAAGTTCAGAATCAACACGGTTAATGCAATACAATTGAGACAGAATCAGATGGTGAACCATGGTATCATGACATAAGCAATTCCTGAAAACAAGAGAATACCCGGAGCATGCCAAAGGAGATCAAAAAAGAACTATAAGGCGGCTCGCGCGGTGGATTTTTCCTGAATGGGGAAATTTTGTACAAACGGACCCCATACTTAAAATTGTTGAGATTCATATATGCCACAGAAGCTGAGCGGATCATGAGTGAAGTGCATTCAGGGGTATGCGGACCTCACATTAATGGATATGTTTTGGCGAAGAGGATTCTATTGGCAGGGTATTATTGGCTTACTGTGGAGCGGGATTGCTTCAGGTTTGTTCGCAAGTGTCACCAATGCCAGATTCATGGTGACCTGATTCACTCGCCTCCTTAGGAGTTGCATTCCATTTCCTCTCCTTGGCCTTTCGTTGCTTGGGGAATGGATGTTATTGGGCCAATCTAGCCAAAGGCTTCAAATGGGCGTAGATTCATTTTGGTTGCAATTGATTACTTCACCAAGTGAGTGAAGGCCATCACTTCCAAAGCAGTCACCAAGAAAGCAGTGGTAGACTTTGTTCACTCCAACATCGTCTGTCGCTTTGGTATCCCAAAGACCATTATCACTAACAATGCATCCAATTTAAATAGTCATTTGATGAAGGAGGTATGCAAGCAATTTAAAATTGTGCATCGCCATTCTACCCCTTACTAGCCAAAAGCCAATGGAGTCGTTGAAGCGGCAAACAAGAACATCAAGAATATTCTTAGAAAGATGATCAAAGGTTCCAGAAAATGGCATGAAAAGTTACCTTTTGCTATTTTGGGATACCGCACGACCGCTCAGACATCTGTTGGTGCAACTCCTTATCTGCTGGTATACGGAATGGAAGATGTAATACCGGCCGAAGTCGAAATTACCTCTCTTTGAATCATTGTGGAATCAGAGATCGAAGACACTGAGTGGGTCAAGACCCGATTAGAACAACTAATGTTGATTGATAAAAACCGGCTAGTGACAATGTGTTTTGGCCATCTATACCAGCAAAGAATGGCACGCGCTTATAACAAAAAAGTGCGCCCAAGACACTTTGAGGTAGGCCAGCTCGTTTTGAAATGCCTCATTCTGCACCTGGTAGAAGCTAAAGGAAAGTTCGCCCCGAACTGGCAAGGACCCTACATCATCAAGAAAGTGTTACCAAAAGGGTCCTTGCACTTGGTAGATGAAGAAGGACGGGCACCAGATATGACTATTAACGCAGATGCAGCCAAAAGATATTATGTATGATATATAACCACTGTAGAACTATCACACATTGATTTTCTAGGATCTCGATGACGAAGGATATCATTTGCTCGCTATTCCAAATAAGTGTCCCCCTTTTGTTAACGCTTTTGAGCCGTATTGGTCTTCTTTGTTTTCCACTTTCTGGAACATGTGTACTTGTAAAAGCAATAAAAAAAAGGGAAAAAAAAGAGAAAAAAGAAGAAAAAAAAGGTCAAACAACAAATCTTTTGTCATTGAACTATGTTCGACCTGATTCCGAAAGGATACGTAGGCAGCCTTACCCTGAGTTAGGTCCTATCACAACAAAAATCCATATTCCTAATACTCCAAAGCTAGGGCAGAAGTTTGTTTTATTTTACAGTTTTTTTCCTATAAAAACGGTTACAAAAGTTGTAATGCAGTTCAAGGTTCGCCTTTTCCTATTAGGAACTTCTGATCGATCTTTGAGAATGTTTGAAGTCCCCATGCCAAGGGCATTGGGAAACCTTCCGCATGCAGTATCTTAGCCAAAAAAAAGAAGAAAAAAAAGGAAATGAGAGAGTCTTATCGGTGAAAACCCGTATGGGCATTGTAAGGCGACAATAAGCAGAGAAATGAGAGAGTCTTATTGGTGAAAACCCAGATGGGCATCATTAAGCGACAGTGAGTATAGTAATGAGAGAGCTCAGTTAGAGAAAACCTGCAAAGGGCGCTACTGGATGAATGAGGGTCTTCGCTACTCCGACATGAGCATAACCAAGTCAATATCAAGATGAAAATTTGCGATGGATTTTGAGAATTAGACAGCTCAGACGGATCAGGCGTTCAGTCCAAAATGCATGTCATGATTCATTGAAGTCGGCATTTACCTCCTGATAAGTCTCCATTTTCCTTTCCTCGAAAGAGACACCTTTTATTTAAACACAATTCTTTTTCACCTTCAAATAATTCTTCTATTTTACCTATAATTTTTCTTTGAGTCCCTTTCGGTCTAATCTTGCATCGAAGTGAAGCAAAGAAATGGCTGCAAAACTGGCTACAGTTTTCCCGTAATATCGAGCACAATTTGGGGCATATATGGCATTGACGAAGGAACGAATACATCTGTGATCTCAGTTGATAAGGCGAACAAAGTGTCTCAAAAAAATTGAAAAGGTCGCCTAAGCAAGAGTTGCTTCATGAGAAAAGTTGATAAGCACTACAGACACAAACTAGTACTGGGTGCAAGACAACTGAGTTTGATTTGAAAGGGAAGAATTGTCTTGCCGTAGCGATAAGGGTTAGCGGTCCCATGGACAACCGAGTATGAAACAGTCAGGGGCAACGTCAGAAAACAAGGTCTTTAGAATGAAATACAGAGTATCCGAGCACCTCGGTAACACACTGATAGAATCAGTTCATCAACAGCGGAGTGGACGTGAATTCAAACTACAATAGGGAATCAAGGCCACAAACCGACCACCACCTTGAAAACTTACAATTTTTCTTTGTTTAAAGCAGGAACAAAGTAGTGTAGAATGGTGATTCTCAAAGGACGAATGTCACCAAACGTAAGCTCCTTAAAATCTCCTATTTCTTTTATTTTTAGCATGCATCACGACTGTTCACACCTCCCATTTACGTAGCTTAACTCAGGTAGAACTGTTTCGCCTAGGTGATCCAGCTCATAGCTCCGGGTAGAAGTGCTCTTCGCTCAAGCAGTTTTATGTAGCTTAACTCAGATAGAACCTTTTCTCCTAGGGGGATCCAGCTCATGTTCCGGGTAGAAGTACTCTTTCCTCAGGCTGTTTTACGTAGCTTAACTCAGGTAGAACCATTCGCCTAGGGGGATCCAGCTAATAGTTCCGGGTAGAAGTATTCTTCGCTCATGTTGTTTTACGTAGCTTAACTCGGGTTTTGCCTAGGGGGATCTAGCTCATGGTTCCGATTAGAAGTACTCTTCGCTTAGGATGTTTTATGTAGCTTAACTCAGGTAGAACCTTTTTATCTAGAGGGATTCAACACTTCATCAACAATACATGGTGCTAACTCCTGATTCTTTTTCCTTCTAGTAATACAGGGTACCAAACCCTAGTTTCATTTTTTTAGTAACACAGGGTACCAACCTCTGGCTACAGTTCCTCTCAATAAAACAGGTTCTAACCCCCTAGTTACATTTCCTGTCAGTAATACAAGGTACCAACTCCTGGTTACATTCCTTCCAGTATTACAAGGTATCAACCCCTGGTTACATTTATGTCCAGTAATACAAGGTACCAACCCCTGATTATAGTCTTCCTAGTGATACATGGTACCAACCCCTGGTTACATTCCTTTCTAGTAATACAAGGTACTAACCCCTGGTTACATTCCTTTCCAGTAATACAGGGTACCAACCCCTGGTTATATTCCTCTTCAGTAATACAGGGTACCAACCCCTGGTTAAATTCCTTGTCAGTAATACAGGGTACCAACCCCTGGTTACATTCCTTCCAGTAATACAGGGTAACAACCCCTGGTTACAAACTTCCAGTAATACAGGGTACCAACCCCTGGTTATAGTCTTCCTAGTAATACAGGGCGCCAACCCCTGTTTACATTCCTCTCTTAGTAATATAGGGTACCAACCCCTGGCTACATTCCTTTCTAGTAATACAGGGTACCAACCCCTGGTTACATTCCTTTCCAGTAATACAAGGTACCAACCTCTAGTTACATTCCTTTCCAGTAATACATGGTACTAACCCCTGGTTATATTCCTCTTCAGTAATACAGGGTACCAACCCTGGTTACATTCCTTTTCAGTGATACAGCATACCAAACCCTGGTTACATTTTCTTCCTAGTAATACAGGGTACCAACCCCTGGTTATATTCCTCTTCAGTAATACATGGTACCAACCCCTAGTTACATTCCTCTTCAGTGATATAGGGTACTAAACCATGGTTACATTTTCCTCCTAGTAATATAGGGTTTCAACCCCTGGTTACATTTCTTTCCAGTAATGCAGGGTACCAACCCATAGTTATATTCCTCTTCAGTAATACAGAGTACCAACCCCTGGTTACATTCCTCTTCGGTGATACAGGGTAGCAACCCCTGGTTACAGTTTCTTCTACATTCCTCTTCAGATATACAGGGTACCAACCCTTGATTACATTTTCCTCCTAGTAGTACAAGGTACCAACCCATGGTTACATTCCTTTCTAGTAATAAAGGGGGCCAACCCCTGGTTACATTTCCTTCCAGTAATACAGGGTACCAACCCATGGTTACATTCCTCTTCAGTGATATAGGGTACCAACCCCTGGTTACATTTTCTTCCTAGTAATACAGGGTACCAACCCCTGGTTACATTTTCTTCCTAGTAATACAGTGTACCAACCCCTAGTTACATCCCCTCCAGTATTACAGGGTGCCAAACCCTGGTTACATTTCCTTCCAGTAATACAAGGTACCAACCCATGGTTACATTCCTTTTCAGTAATACAAGGTACCAACCCCTGGTTACATTTCTTTTCTGTAATACAAGGTACCAACCCCTGGTTACATATCCTCTTGGTTACGTAGAGTACACAATCCCTCGTTACAAATTTAATCTCTTTTAGCTAGTTTATACTACTATTTCTGTCTGCCTTTCAATAAATTAGATAGTTTATAGATTTCGCTGATAACTCACAAAATTTTCCTAGTCCAAACTGGGGGAAGAATTTTTTTGTTCATTTTGTTCCTTTTTGATGGATTTGCAGGTCCCGCCGCAGAGAACAGGTTGTGACAATCGAAGCTTAAAGTTTCAGTTATCATCAGAAGGACAATCACAAGATAGTTGGAGTTAACTTTGATAATGTGTCAGAAACCCAGCTTCTCAAGGTTCATCTTCTCAAATTCTGATCCAGAAAGCAAGCAATCGATATTGAGTCATAATCTTTTCTTCAAAGAGAATCAAGATCCAATATAAGGTTAACACAAGCGAGCAAGTCAAGAATCAAGATTTGACTCCAGAAGACACATAGATAGGAATTTTTTTACTCTTAGATTGCAGGAATATATAGTTCTCTTCTTCTTTTTATGTAAGCACCAAGTAACGGTAACAACAACAACAACAACAACAACAATAACATCAACAGTCTTAACCCTAGTGTTCGGTAGTCCCAGCTACCAAATTTTTTCAGAACTACACTGACATGATTCCTTTATAGCCAAGGATATGTAGGAAACTTCAGAAGCTAAGCTCGGTGACGTCTATCACAAAAAAAATTCTTTCATTGTGATGTGTGAGAAAAAATTAGTCATGGCATTCACTTTTCTCTGCACGAAAACTCTTCATGTTCTCGAGCAAAGAGGGGCAGTTGTGAATACCTTATTTTTCTCATTTCTAATTCTCCTACAAATACTAATATTTGGATAATTTTTAGTTATTTGTGCATTTTTATTTGCATTCCTTTATTAAAAATACCAAAATTAATTTTTTTACTTTTTATTTGTGTATATTAGTTTACATCTTTAAATTATATATCCCAAAAAGATTTTCTTTCTACTTGTATATTTTTTCTAGGACTAAATAAGATGATTAGGGGTTAAGTGATTAGGCTAGTGTATTTTAATTGAAATTGAGCCAAATTGGCCCAAAATTAGAAGCCCAAACAGCTCACAAACTTGGTCCACATGGGGCTGTAGGGGCGGGTCCAAACGACGTAGTTTTGGATCAAAACTACGTCATTTTGGTTAAGTGACAGAGATTAAATCTCATCCATTCATAGCCCCTTGATCCAACGGTCCGAATTTGATCTTCATTCTTAGTATTTAACACCTAAAGAAGCCAAAATTTGCCCTCATTTTTCCCTATTACCTATTTCACTCCTCTCACTTGCCATCTCTCCTCTCTCTCTAACCCCTTTCTTAAGTCGTCGCCTCCACCACAGCCACTACCGTGCGCCGCTGCCGGTGGTGCTACAAACACCACCAATTTTCACCCTTTCCTCGTCTCTTCATCTTTTACTCATATCCGAACCCCAAATACTCGAACTCCATCTTAATTTCCATGAATCTTCAAAAAACCGAAACCCTAGCCGCCTATTTATCCTCAATTTCGTCAAGTTTGAGACCTCACCACTACTTAATAACTACATGAGTGTATAGTTCTTCCCTAATCTACCGTTCTTTCTTGGTTTGAAGTCGGAATTCCGGTGGCTAAATTCCGGCGGGTTGCAGGTCATTTCTACTTTAGCTCGAATAAGCCTTTCTTGTTGCTGAGTTCGTTATTGGACTACAGTTTGATTGGAGTTGATAATGACGGGCCAGAAACAAGAAGATCACGTCCGACGTTAAAAATTCATCCATGCCTTAATCGCCACCACTGCCGTACCACCACTGTCTCGGGCTATCGCCCAGGTGTCTCCTTTCGCGTATTTTTCGACGTATTTGCATCCTTTTAGCTCTGT
>ML424449.1:24303-84107 GCA_005239525.1 Nicotiana knightiana | reverse complement strand
CTCCTGGTGGAAGGATAGAATGAGAGATCACATCATTGGTGAAGACTATGAGCTATGGGACATGATGGTCCAATGGCTACCATGAAAAATAACGCGGAAGGAGTAGATGTGCCAAAGACTATAGCTGACGGCACTGTTAAGGATTTGAGAAAGTGGGAGAAAAATGCTAAGACCAAGAAGTGGATTGTGTGTGGACTCGGTCCAGACGAGTATAGCAGAATTCATAGTTGTACCACTGCCAAAGAAATTTGTGACACTTTGCAAGTGGCTCATGAAGGAACACCTTAAGTGAAGAAGTCAAGAGGAACTCTACTACATTCTCAATATGAGAATTTTACCATGAAGGAAGGAGAGACCATCCAAGAGATGTATACAAGGTTCACTACACTGACCAATGAACTCAAGTCTCTGGGAAGGGTCATTCTTGAAGAAGACAATGTTGAGAAAATTCTGATAAGGGTCTTGCCAGTCTCTTGGGAAAGAAAAATTACAGCCATTCAGGAATCTAAGAACATTGCAACTCTTAAACTGGATGAGCTGATTGGAAATCTCACTGCCTATGAACTTAGAAGGCAGACTATGAAGATGGATGGTCCCAATAAGGAAAGGAGTCTGGCACTCAGAATCACTGAAGGAGCTGATCTGGAAGAGGATTAAATGACCATGATCACAAAGGACTTCAAGAAGTACCTAATGAGAGGAAAGAGTCCTTCAAGAAGTGGAAGCTACAACAAACCAAAAGTTCCTGAAAAACAAACCAATGAGGGGTGTCACAAGTGTGGCAAGACTGATCACTACATCAAAAACTGCCCTCAATGGGAAATTGAATGGAAGAAGGAAAGAGCTGAACGAAGGAACAGTAAAAAGGAAAAAGTTCAACCCAAGAAGAACAAAGGATCAACAAAGGTTATGGTTGCTGCCTGGGGAGAAAGCTCAGATGAAGATTCAGAGGATGAAGATGGAGATGAACAAGCATTTATGGAAATTGGGGAATCCGATGAGGAATCTGAGGTAAGTATAATTCATCTAAAAGAAATATTAAATATTTTTCTAAAGAAAAACTTTCTGAACTACTCCTGGATTTCATTGACGACTCTAAGGAGATAAACAAAGAAAAAGAACAGTTGTCTATGAATTGTCCTATTTTGAAAGCAAAGTGTAAGAACCTGGAATCCAGAGTTAGTGAGATTGTAAGTGAAAACACTACATTGAAGAACTAGGTTCATACACTTGAAGAGAGTGTCCTAGAATTAAAATTTGAAAATTTAAATCTAAAGCTAGGAACAAGTAAGAAGATGGCTGATTCCACACAACTTAATATAGAGGAAACAATAGGTAATATTAAAGATGAGATGTATAAGAAGGATGAGCAGGTAAGAGTGTCGGAGGAGGATCTAGGCAAGGTCAAGCATAAACTAGACAGAATTAGCAAATGGAACAGGTCCTCTGATGCTTTGACATGGCTACAGGAACATCATAGTAGCAATAGAAGAGGACTTGGCTTTGGGAATCCGCTACCTAAGTAGGATCCTAAAAGCAAGTACCTCACTCTTCTTGAGAACAATATTTGTACTCACTGTGGTAAGACTGGTCACTTTAAAAGTAAATGTAATGCAAAAGAAAAGGCCAGTCAAAAGAACAAAAGTTTTGTTCGAGAGAAGAATTGGTTACCAAGTTAGGCTAAAAAGAATTTAATCATCCTTTTGCTTATAGAAAGGGACCCAAACTAGTTTGGGTTCCTAAGACTAACCCCTGATTTTCTTTTGTAGGTTCAAGTGAAAGGTAGTAGCCAAATATGGTACATGGATAGTGGCTGCTCAAAACACATGACTGGCAACAAGGACTAGTTCCTTTCACTTGAGGACCTCAAAGGAGTAAATGTCTCCTTTGGAAATGGAAAGAAAGGTGAAATCATTGGGGTTGGTAAGGAACAAGATGATGAAGAAATTGGGCTGGTCAGAAACTCAGTCCAAACTGAAGCAACACTGGAGGAAGGAATATGTGATGGAACAGGTTCATCCATCCCTGGCAACATGATGGGGGGAACTGAACAAACTAATTCCCAAACCTCACTGGAACCTGTGCCTAATCCTGTTCAACAGCAACAAGGCATTGAAGGAACTTCAAGGAGTAACTAGTTGGTTGTGAAACCATGCAGATATCTTTACAAAAGTATTAAGTAGAGAGCATTTTGAAAGGAACATGTTACTATTAGGGATGATTAAGATCACCTGATTGAACCAGTTCAGAATGTAAATACATGAAGAAAAAAATGAAAACAAAAAAAAATTGGCTAGAATAGTCTGAAACTGGTGTAAATAATCAGATTAACAATTGCTCAGTCTCATATTGTAAAAAGTATACTCTTATGCCATATTTTGATATGACTCACTGATCACTAATGAAAGTTTTTCTATCTTTGCAAATTGAGGCTTGATCAAGAGGATTCTGAAATGATGAACTTGGTTCATCGTGCTGGCTCATCTGAAAGGCGAGGTATGTGTTCTACACTATGCACACTTTGAAATACTAATAATTAAATCATGAGTAGAACTTTTCCCAAACTCAAAATCTGTTCAAAACCTATCCAGTTGACTTTGAACTAGTTCTATTTCAACAAGAATCCTCACCAAACTAAGACACCTAGATCTAGGGAAGCCTTAACCGTCAATTCAAAACTAAAAGTTCATTCAAGCCATCCCCTCCCTCACAAAATAATTCCCGAATTTTCGATGACTCGGGTAACATCTGACCCAAACCTTTCTTCTGAGGTCTTCTCTGATGTTGCTGAAAAACTTAGAAACATGTTCATACTGGTTGGGTTTGTGAAGGATGTGGAACTGCCGAATACGAGAAGAAGAGGTGGTAAAAACAAAAGTAAAAAAAAAGAGGGAGTAAGGAGTGAAGAGAAGGGAATAGGGCAAGTATCTGTAAAAATGGCTATCTGTGGTGCTGAGCCAGAAAAGGAGGAAGAAAGTAGCAAGAACACAAGGGGAAGTGAATCAAAAGAAGCTGCAGAAGGGTTAGTAAATCTAGGAAAGCACACAGATGAACCTGGTTCATCTACTGAGGAAACCCTGGCGGATCTGCTAAAAACGTTAGGCGATAATTACAATCCAGAGAAGAAAAGAACTCCTAAAGCTCAAAGGTCTAGAACAGCAAGAGAAAGTAAGAAAAGAAAAGTTGCTTCTTCTGAGACTTCTAATATTTCTCTTCCAAGAGGAAGAACTACAAGGAGCAAGTTAAAGCAAAGTGAGGACGAGTTGAAGAGAGCTTTAGAAGAGAGTAAGAAGAAAAGAGTGGGAAAAGGGAAAGAAAAGGTTGTTGAGCCTATTGAGGCTGTTGAAGTGGATGAGATGGACCTGGTCCATCAAAGTGAAAAAATGGCAGAGGTAGAGGTTCAGACCCCTAAGCCCAAGAAAGTCAAGACTTCCTCAAAGAAGTCTTCATCTGTTTCTAAGTCTGTTGAACCATCTATCTCGGCTAAACGAACCAAGTCTGCAGTTCTTCCAAGCCTTAATTTCCTAGCCTACCTAGAACTTTCAATGACCCAGATTCAGAATTTTTTGTTTGTTGCTCATGTTTTAACTGTTTTTATTTCATTTTGTGGATTGCGGCAGAATCATATTCTCTCTATCAATGAAATTTGATGTTTTTTGCTCTGATTCAGTATCTCTATTTTTGATAGTTTGAATTCTTAGTTGATTATTGATGATTAATCCATGATTGCATATGCAAATTCCCAAGTGACCATGAGTAAGTGTTAAAAATCTGGGATTCACATAATTTGTTTTTGCAACTTTTCGATGATGCCAAAAGGGGGAAGATAGGTTGTCTCTGAACATGTGATATTTTATAACCTAATGAAACTGGTTCTTTATGAAAAATGCTTAATACTCTAATATGTATCACTGTTGGACTAAGCTGAAACAGGACTGAAGCACAAAGTTTATCATCATCAAAAAGGGGGAATTTGTTGGCCCAAGAAAGGAAATAGTTTTGAAGATTGACAAAGGAACTCCGAGATGAACCAGGTCCATCACAAGTGACATAGACGAGCAGAGTCAAAGGCACATGAGATGTAAATGCATGAGATAAATGTATTCTGGTAAAATTGAGATATCTTCTGATCGAAAAGATTGCAAAAACGAAAATGGAGAAGGACTCCTTATTCAATAAGAACAGAATCTAAGATAAGGAAGGATTTAGGAGTTGAGTTTGACTAGGTTTCTTTCACCAAGGAAGAGTAGCATTAGGATTCTAGTTAATTTCTTATCTACTAATCCTATATATATTGCAAAATGTTCTTATTATTGAGAGACGCACAAAACAGAAATTTATCAAGAATTGAGAGCAAAATTCGTGAAGAAATTTTGCAAGCAGTTCGAGCCAAATTGGAGAGTGCGAATCTGGAGCTACTTGAACCAGCTAGAAGAACCAGTTCCATTTGTTGTCTTTTAGTCTAGTTTATTTGTAGTAGGTGAATACAAATTGTACCTTTCAACTTTATCTAAAAGCAATTGTAACAGGTACTGAGTGTTCAAGTTATAATTAACTTGAAGTTTGTCACAAATAGCTAGAGGCTAGTTTTCCACAAAGGGTTAGAGTTAATCCTTAGGTTTACAAAAGAGTTTATCTTGTAAATGTTGTTTGGCTCATTGATTTAGTGAAGAGTTTGGGAAAATCCTACTGGGAAGTAGGTCATGGGTTTTTTCACCTTTTGAGCTAGGTGTTTTTCACGTAAAATTGTTGTGTTTTTTAAATTCCGCATTTATTATTCTGCAAACTGTAGGAGTTGGAACACATAGAAGAACCTGGTCCTTCTATAACTACTGCACGCGAAAATTGGTCACCACACAAATCCCCCCCCCCCCTCTTGTGTGGTATTGACATAGATAAATAACACTCTTCTACAACATCGACATCCTTAAATTCTCATTTGATTGATTGTTGGTGTTTTACAATGGACCCCTCTAGTGGTACCTCAATTTCTGTGTCTAGTGCATATTGCTCCTGGCTACGATTCATAGTATTAACATGTTGAGCATTAAATGCTTCAAATATTTGACTCATTTGTGCCTACAGGTTGCGAATAGTAGCATCTTGCCTTTGTATATGCAGTTGTTTCTCATTATTTTGTTCTACAAGGCACCTTAGCATATCCTTGATCTCTTTCAGGTCATCATCCCTGGGTTCTTTGTTCCTATTAACTTTACAAGAAAAGGAAGAACCATCAAAGTAAGGGGTTGGGGGAAGATAAGAAATATAAGCACAACCATGAAAGTGACCATCTTGACCACCACACATATCACATACATTCCACACATAAGATTGAGTTGGTGCACATAACTCGCTCTCAGGAATATTTTGATAATTTTGCCATGGGTGGTTTTCTCCACAATATGCATAAGGAGGATTAAAAGTAGAATTACCAACATTAAAACTCTCATGATTCCACNAAAAAAGAAAAAAAAAAAAAAAAAAAAATCAAATACAGAAAATAAAAATAAAAGTTCAAACTTGAAACCCTGTAATATGTACATCCATAGCTACAGCGTTAGTTCCCCGGCAACGGCGCCAAAATTTGATCACGCCCAACTCTAGTCCTAAAAAGGATAAGCAGCCACTGCAAAATCCTGTCTATAAGTCTGGAGTCGAATCCCATAGAGAACTAAGGTTCGCTATAATTGTTCAATATCGCTAAGAAGACAAGCTCGAATAAATTTTTAAGTTATAAAGATTAAGATTCTTATATCTAACTAATTAACTAAGAAACTAAAGCAGTAAATTAACGACTAAAGATACTAAGGATTGGAGATTAAATTTAGGAGGTCTAGAATTATGATTTCCCCAAATGTTGGAATCCTTCCTGCTATGTTCCTTGCAATTTTTCCTATGTATCCTCTATTGCTCGTGAGCACTTTAAGTTCTGTAATTCTCTATCGAACAACTATAACAATTTACTAGACATATTCTCTCGAACTACGCTAGTTGGCTTTATCTAACCGCTCATTATGACCACATCAAGGCTTCGTTATTTCTAAACCTACATTTAAACCCGATGTACTGATTTCTCACATATGTTAGAAGTGACGTTGTTCAAAAAATACCTAAATATTTATAATTTCTCAAGCAACACATAATAAATAGGCACATTCATCGATGGCCATTCAATCAACTGAAATAAGCACGTAGTTTAACAAATAGACAAATTCGAAGGTTAAATTATATGAAAACATAACAAGAATTCATCCTCCAAGAGGTTCCATCAAAATCCTAGATAAAAATTAGTTATTCATAACAGTATGCATAACTACAATACTAGAATTCATAATCAATAATGAAAATAGGAAGAAGGAAGTGAAAAATTCGTAGAAGAATTCTCCGCCTTCCTCCTAGTGTGTTGTTGCCTCCTTAGGTCCAAAGTGTGTCAAAAGTATGTCAAAAGAAACGTTTTTCTATGTATATATACCAAGTAGGGTCGGGCCCAAACAATTATACCTTCTCCTACGCTAAAAAGGATAGTTTTCCAGGTCACGACGTCCACGTCCGCGGATCCGACCGCGGATTTCACCCAGTTTACTGCCTTCAGTGCGCGGCCAATGCGCGGACGTGCACTTGTCGTGATGTTTTCACCCTGTTCTGTTTGGAATTTGGAAACATGTAAAACATGAAAGTTGTAGACCTTTGAATTATATTTACAACCGTATATTGTGGAGTTAAAATAGACTTCTGAGAGAAAAGTTATGTGCATTTTACTAGACAGTGAGCAATATGCCTACTTGATTCTTCGTTTCGTTTCTCTATCATACGTTGATCCCCAAACACGATCCTGGCTTAATTCCTTGGGATTTTACTCAGATTTTAAAACTCCAAATCAATTGAATTCATTCCATAACATCTACATAGCTCGGAATCACTCCTACAAGGCATAAAACACACAATTAATGCAAAACACTAGCGATTAAATCTCAAACTCAATTAAAGTTCAGTAAATTAGAGTGTAATAAGCGACTAAAATACGTCAGTATAGCCTATCATCACCAGTTGTCAACCTGAAACTCCAAGTCTCATCGTTGATTATCCGCATAAGACTTTTGACGGCTTTCAACTGCTAATAGCCTTTCCTGTATAAGCTTAATCTTCTCGATTGCCTGTTGTACTAGCTATAGGTCCTACTAACATAGTTTCCCCAACATCGAACCATTTGATAGGTGACCTACACTTTCGTCCGTAAAGAGCTTCGTATGGAGCCATCTAAATTATGGAATGATAGCTATTATTATACGCGAGCGACAGATGATCATCCCAGCTACCCCTGAAGTCTATCACACGTGCCCGTAACATATCCTCAAGTGTCTGAGTCTATCACACGTGCCCGTTATATCTTTTTTTATTATGTCCCACCAATATATTTCCTTGATATCATGATACATCGTTGTTGCTCTTGGATGGACAGAATAACAAGAATAGTGAGTCTCTCCCATAACCTGCTGGAGCAGCCCTGCAACATTAGGGACCCATAATCTTCCTTGATATCTAAGGACTCCATCTCCTGTAATCTCAAATGGTGTATTCTCCTTTCGAGGGGTTGTATCCCTGTAATGAGCTAACACAGGATCCTTGTACTAGCATTCCTTCACTTCAGTTACTAAAGAGGATGTTATTGTGTCCTGAATAGTAACTCCGACATCACCCGAGTCCAGTAATCGAACTCCAAGACTAGTTAGCTGATGAATCTCATGGGCTATTCCACTCTTCTCTGGCTGTAAATATGACAGGCTACCCATAGATCTACGGCTGAAGGCGTCGTCTACTACATTCGCCTTCCCCGGATGGTATAAAAATATCAACGTCATAGTCTTTCAGTAGATCCAACTATCTCCTTTGCATTAAATTCAATTCCTTTTGCTTGAAGATATATTGAAGGCTCTTATGATCCGTATAGATATCAACATGAATGCCATACAAATAGTGCCTCTACATCTTTAGTACATGAATCACCACGGCTAACTCTAAATCGTGGGTCGGGTAATCCTTCTTGTGCTTTCTTAGTAGTCTAGAAGCATAAGCTACTACCTTACCATGTTGCATCAGTACACAACCCAATCCAATGCCTGAAGCGTCGCAATAGATAGCATAACCATCGGTCCTCTCTGGGACCGTTAGAACCGGTGTTGAAGTTAATCTGTCCTTCAATGCCTGGAAACTCCGCTCACAAGCATCAGCCATTGAAACTTAGCTCCCTTCTGAGTCAACTTTGTCAATGTTGCTGAAAGAGAATAATACCCCTCTATTAATCTCTTACAATAACTTGCCAAGCCGAGGAAGATACGAACCTCTATCGGTGTTATGGGTCTAGGCCAAGTCTTCACTGCCTCAATCTTTTGGGTATCAACTTGGATACCCTCACATGAAATAATATGTCCAAGAAAGCTATAGAATTCAACCACAATTCACATTTAGAGAGTTTTGCGTACAACTTCTCTTTTTGTAGAACTCTGAGCACCGTACGCAAATGATATGCATGCTCAGCCTCTGAACGGGAGTAAACCAATATATCATCGATAAATACAATTACGAAAAAATTTAGAAAGGGTCTGAATACACGGTTCGTCAAGTCCATGAATACTGCTGGGTCATTGGTCAAACCAAATGACATAACACAAAACCAAAGTGCCCGTATCTGGTCCTGAATGTTGTCTTCGGAACATCTATCTCCGTAACCCTTACCTGATGGTACCCGGACCTCAAGTCTATAATCGAGAAACAGTTGGCACCTTGCAACTAATCAAATAAATCATCAATCCTCGGGAGAGGGTACTTATTCTTGATTGTCACCTTATTCAACTATTGATAATCAATACACATCTGCGAGGAACCATCTTTCTTCCTCACAAATAAGACAGGTGCTCCCTACGGTGATGTACTAGATCTTATAAAGCCTTTTTCAAGCAAGTCCCTGAGTTTTTCCTTCAACTCTCTCAGCTATGCGGGTGCCATTCTATAGGGAGGAATAGATATTGGATGAGTATCTAGTAATATGTAAATAGAAAATTCAATTTCTCGCTCTAGTGGAAGATCCGGAAGCTCATCGGGAAACTCATTAACAACAGGGATCGATTGAATGGTTGGTGACTCTACTTTCACATCATGTACCATAACTAAGTGATAAATATAGCCCTTCATGCTCATCTTCCTTGCCTTGATATAGGAAATAAACCTACCTCTCAGTGATACCGTATTACCTTTCTACTCCAAAACAGGCTCCCTAGGAATTGGAATCGAACCATCTTTGATCTACAATCAACGTTGGCATAACAAGAAGCCAACCAATCCATACCCATTATAACATCAAATTCTACCATATCTAACACAATTAGGTTTTCTATTGTAGATCGACTATGAACCACTACTATACAATCTCAATATACCCGCCTAGCTATCACTGTATTCCTAACAGGTGTGGACACCTCAAAAGGTTTAACCAACTCAGGTTCTATTCCAAACTTACTAGCAACCAACGGAGTAACATATGATAAGGTGGAACCTGGGTCAATCAATGCATATACATCATTTGAGGAGACTGATAATACACTTATAACAACATCATATGACGACTCCTGATCCCGTCGACCTACTAATGCATAAAGGCATTTCTGAGGACCTCCCGAACTAGATGCTTCACCTCTGGCTCTACCACGACTGATTGGTGCTTGTGAATCTTGCCTAGAGAGGCGTACTGATGATGACGAACTGGATACAGATCCCATTGGATAAACTATACTTGCACAACCTCTCATCGGACAATCTCTCATAACGTGGTCTGGATAACCTCAAGTATAACAAACACCCAACCCCATAAGGCACTGCCCGACATGCTGCTTACCACACTGAGCACATAGTGACATGGGCGGCCTCATTTGATTTGACTCTCCCCTATTCTTAAAATTTTGGGGCCCTAGAATTCTGACTAGGCCTTGAATATGTGGAACGATCAAATCTCTAACCGGCAAACTGAGCGGGTGCGCTAGCCGATGGCTAGGCTGGATACCTTGGGTATTGTTGTCTCTGACCACCTCGAAACTCACTAGAAGGACCCAAAGATCTCGCTCTCTTACTTTGGCCCCTATCATGCTCATGATCGGCACTCTGCTTCTGCTTACGCTCCTCTACCCCCTGAGCGTATGCCTGAATATGAGAAATATCCATGCCTGGATGAAGTGAGACCGACATACAGTCGTTAAGCAGGTGCGGATCCAACCCCATCACGAACCGGTGAGCCCGATCCTCCATCTTAGATACAATAGTGGGAGCATACCTAGAAAACAAATCAAACTAAATATTGTACTCCCGAACACTTATGTTACCCTGCCGAAGGGTCAAAAACCTATCAAATTTTGCCCGTTTAAGCTTTGGGGGAAGATAATGACGAAGAAAAGCCTTTGTAAACTCCTGCCATACCGCTGGAGGGGCATCCTCACCTCTGGACAACTCCCAAGACTCGTACAAATTAAATGCAACAACTTGAAGTATATAGGAAGCTAGCTCAACTGACTCAGTTGCAGTGGCCTTCATTACCCTCAAAGTCCTCTGCATCCTATCGATAAATACCTGAGGGTGTTTATTTGGATCTGCTCCATTGAATACCGGAGGGTCTAAATTAATGAAACCATGAACCCTCGCACTGATGAACCTATCCGCATGACTAATACCTACCTCCTGACACCGAGCATGTGTGGCTACAAATCGAGTTAATAGCTGAATAGCATCTCTGATCTCCTGATCCGATGCATCTGGCTGAGGAGCTGGATGTACAGGGGCAGGTTCTAGAGCTGGTGCCCCTCGGAGCTACTCTAGAGAGAGATGGGTATGTGATGTCTGAGATGGAATCTCACTATGACACTCTCTCTGAGCCTTGGTAACTCGTGGCGATTGACTAGTAGTCTCATCAGCCACGGACTTGCCCTTCTGGGCGGCTGCATCCTTCTTAGGCATCGCTAAAAACATAACACATCGTTAGTAAAATGAATTCTTGTATCACACAATCTAAGATAAGAAGGGAGGATAACATCCTATATGTCCTTTAGCCTTCTGTCTATAAGTGGGGTGCGCAACACACCCATAAACAAGGCTCTACTAGACACGGTATGTAGACAACCCTAGGATAGAACCACTCTAATACCTTTTTTGTCACGACCCAAACCGATGGGCCATGATGAGTGCCTAAGTCCTACCTGTCGAAACCCCTAAGCATGCTTCTAAGATATAAACATGAATTAAGGGTAGGTCATGAAATAATATCTGTCAATAAACTGCTGAATCACGTGAATAACATACGTGAGGAAAATATGTCCAAAAGACATATATACATATACATGCGGAATACGATAGGGCGAGCCGTCAAGGATGCTATAGACAACTATATATCCAAAATTAAAAGCCGACAAGGCCACATACTATCCAACTGTACATGACTGTCTACAGACCTCTAATAGAGTGTACAACTATATACATGACGGGGTTGGGACCCGTCGTACCCATATCTACATACAAAATAGCATACCAAAACTAATAACAGCTCTGGATCAAGTGAATCACACCAACTCTCGCTGATCAAGGATCCTAAAAAGGGGGAGCGTCAGCTTGTCTACTTGTACCTGAGGGCATGAAACCCAGGCCCCGGGAACTAGGGGCATCATTACGAATAATGTACCGAGTATATAAGACATGAAAATCAGTACATAAAAGATATAAAAGAAACATGGAGTAAAGGAATCCTCCAGGGGCACCAGCGAAATCGAAGTAGGAAAAATACGTATGATATTCTTGAGAAAGATTATCCGAGCTCCCTTGGAATTTGTAAGTCACTTTGCTATTACATTGTAGGGGTTCATAAGAATTTTTGTTAAAGCTACATCCTTTACTTGCAAGCATATGCCTTTCCCTTGTAATGATATAGGGAGGTGTCTTTATCATAGTGGGTGTGGGCCCCACTTTATGTGATGACTTAGCCAAAAAATTTCCTAATTATGTCACCTAGACTCATAACTTACCTAGTCAATATTAGGCTTGATTAAAAAACCCTCCTTGCTGCCACGTTTGGGAGATATTAAGCTTGTCCACAATTACTAATTACCTTGTTAATCTCCCACTAAAAATAGATAACTAACCAATTATTCATATAATTACGAATTATATCAAATTACTTAAAATACTAATCACTTTTAACACACTTTATATACCTTACTATCATGTTCATGTGGTACCTTGTATGGCACTAGTCCATAAATACGGGGTATTATAGCTTGGATCGTATTTTTTTCCAAATTGACAACCTTCAACGAAACTCATCTTATTTGATTTGTTTACCCTCTAACCTTCACGGTACTTACTTAACACCTATTATAAATAGCATTAATACTTATAACCTCAAAAATAATCTCATTCTCGAGCCTAACATCATTTAACTTACGATGAAACTTTAACGTACGAAAACACGAAATGTAACAAATAATATGAAGTATAAAATTGTAAAATTACTTTAAAAATTCGAACACGGAATAAAATTATTATATAAAAAAGTAGAGTAAAGGTTAAATATGATCATTTAATAATAAGAAACTACAAAATTAGAGAAAAAGCAAGGCAATGATGCCACCACACAAAATTCATTGTTATATAAAGTAGCACCTTTTGTCATTACGTAACGACAAATTATTCAGGCTGGCCAAGGCGAGAGAGGACGGATCGTGATCTAGACCAAGCTGAGGTGCATCAAGAACGAGGAAGACAAAGTATTGATGGAAGACGCTTAGATTAAGCGAAAATAGCAGACTTACTTTCATAAACTGCTGAATGGCGAAGGTGTTGATACCCAATTTTTCATATATATATTTTAAAATAAATATATACTTTCAAAATAGTTCATGAGCATCAACCAGTATTTTTCCACAATTTTTCGTAATTTTAAAGATTCCAGCATTTTATTATCTAAATAATTACTAATTGCATCACAAATAATTTTATAATAATTTTGTTACTTAATTTTATCATTTATATTTATATTAAGTTTTAATCATTTTATGCCTAATTATATTTGTACCTTTGGGCTATAATTGCAATGATTTTTCAATAATAGCACATATATGCATAATTACATTATTTACGCAGAAAAAATGACTTTTTATAATTTTTATAATGTAAAATAATTATCTTAAATTATTTTCATATAAAAATAACATTTTTCATCATTTATTAATTATTTTATAAATCATTTTATTAATTTAAGTGGGTATTTAAAACATAGCCCTTTTTATTAAATTTTTTTGGACCAACACAACTATCTTAACCCATAACCCAATACCAAACCCAACTACCCATACCCATACCCGTCAAAATTAAACCTGCCCGCCTAAACTCTAATCCTATACATTGATCTCAGAAGATCAATTGTCCTAAACCTTCAAACCCTTTTTAATTAACCAAACGCCTTTAAACCCTAAATCATTTCCCCCACCGCCGCCTTTGGATCCTCTACTCCACTCTTCTCTCTCACCCCCTTCAAACCCTAGCCTTGCAGTCATACATTCCCTCTTGATTCATGCGATTTTCCTTTGATTCCATGCCTTATTTGGCTTCATCTCTTTACAATCTGAACATGGATTCTGTTTGTTTCTTGGTGCAGTTCTATTTGCAATCCTGTAATCTGAATCTGTTTGCTTCTGAAAATTAAGCTATTTCTAAAACCTTCCCCCTCCCTTTACCCTTTATGCAATGGTTTTCCAAACACCTATTCTTAGTTATTTAGGTTCCTACCACTCCCAATGTGAGCACTGCCTAGGGTCCTTGAGACTCCTTTGAACTCTGACACATTGGGCTGGTTTTTCCAATCTTTTATGAGATACTTTTTGAATGTGGTTCTGGTGTGAGCATTGCCCTGGGTTCCTGAGGCCCTTGGGAACTTTGACACACTGGAAGCCTGACTTTTAATGTGCCATGGATGGATCATTACTATACTCCAAAGTTGTTCTGTTGGAAGGCCTGGTTCTCAGGTTTATATTGGGCCTAAGAAGGCTCCCTATAGTGTAATGGACAATATTATGTAACTTATTCATTCTGGGTTGTAATAATTTTTGTAATAACAGATTTGGGGTTGATTAGTGAAAGATGGGGGGTTTCCTTCTGATTTTGTTAAACTTGGGTAGAAATTTTGCCTATAGGTTTAATTATGTTAATCAAGTTATGTGATTGTTGTTACTTGTTTAGAGATCATGCCTATAGGAACTTCTTGATTGTTTAGTTCTGTACCTTTTCACTTACATATTAGAGATCCTGTTTATAGGCTTTTTCGTTAATTCTGCATTAGAATCCTGTTCCTAGGATCCACACATATTTTTAACTCAACGTGAATTATTGACGATGTCTATGGGATTATGTTTGAAATAATAACCTTTTCTGCCAATTTGCTTAAAATTCTGCCTACATACGATTAATAGATACCATGCTTATATGAAATAAAGATCAGTTCAAACCTAAAAATCATGCCTATAGGATTTAAACTAATAGATATCATGCCTATAGGGTGAAATCAGTTTTCAAACTTAGAAATTCTGCTTATAGGAGTTTAAATCAAGTCAGTAATTAGAAATCATGCCTATAGGAAGTAAAGATCAGTCTCAACTTAGAAATCATGCCTAATGGTGTTTAAATCAATTCTGCAATTAGCAAGCATGCCTATAGGACTTAAAAGGAATAAAAACCTGTCTTTATGAGTTAAAATCAATAGTTCGCTTAGAAACCATGTTATAGGTTTATAATAAACTCGTAGAAACCATGCCTATAGGGTTCCGTTAATCAGTTCTAAGTTCGACCAATTCTGGCTATTACTTAGGCAATTCTGTAAGGGTTGTTAATGATTCTGGGCCTAAAAACTGTGACAATTTGCTGACTGCAAGTGCCCAGATTCATGCTTGATAAAATCAGTAGGCAAGTTTATAGGTCTCGATGCTCGCCTTAATAAAACTGTTTCTTTACCATCTATTTCTGCTCATATAGATATCCTGCCTATAGGATTCTAAAATTAACAAAGTTTGCTGATTCAATTGTGTGCATTTGTTGCTTATGTGTGGAGGTCAATGTGAGCCCTTATTTGTTTCCTTACATGAAAGTCCTATTTTTATTTCGTTTGTCGCCTAGATTTCTCATTTTTAAGTAATATAGGTCAGTCTAGAACCACCCTAGATAGAGGTCCTAATACCTCCGGGGCCATAGGTAAGGGACGGGTAGTGCACGCATAAGGAACGAGTTAGAAGCTATTAGAACGCTTAGGTAACAACTAAAAGATAGTAATTGGGTAGTAAAAGAGATGATAGCATGTGCGCTAATGCTATGAGTAACATCCCAACTTGGGGAAGTTATAAAGTATTGCATGGAATGATCCTATAGGCTAAAAAACCTAGGACCCCCTTTAATCCAGTTTATAATAACTTGTATTTTCCAAATTGTTTTCCTCCCCTTTTTAGCCTAATTCGCTTAATTTTAAGTTCGACTGGGACCCACTGTTGTGGACCTCGAGGGGTGCCTAACACCTTCCCCCCGAGATAATTTGAGCCCTTACCCGATATCTGCTGATGCAAACTAGTTTATGAGTTAATTTCTCTAGGTGCCCTAACGCACCTTAATCCGTTAGGTGGTGACTCTTCCAATCCCTTACCCAATCCCAAAAAGAAGGAGTTGTCCCAGAAATGTCAAAACCCGATTTCGTGAGAAAAATGGGGTGCGACAGCATGGCGACTCTGCTGGGAAATTTTCTAGGATCTTACCATAACGAACCTGATTTTTGTGAATTAGTCTTTAAACATGTCTTTATTATTCCGTCAACACTTGCATATCCCTTCCCCTTCCCACTTTATGTGTACTTATTTGCCTATCTTCAGTTATTTGCAATTTCTCTTTCTTGTTTTATTACACTTTAATATGGAAACTGACTTGTCTTTTTGTTTTCTTTTTTTAACTGCCTTTACAATTATTAAATACCGCATTAACATTTTTCCATCATGCAAATACGTGACAACGTGCTATTTTTTGTCGCATAATTCATGCTTAACATCATATTCCACTCGTGCGTAATTAATACCATAGCAACACTTGATGAGTGTTTGCGCTCTTCCTATATCACCCTATTTGAATCTGGAAAGGATTTTTTGCGGTAAAACTAGTCGATCAGCGGTGCAGTCGACGATTTCATGCCTTTCCCCCTCAAGTCGTCCGCTTGAGGGTATTAGTATAGAACTCTATAGAAACCTTACTCTGATTATAAATGTACATGCATCATGGTCAAACCTAGCCTGGGTTAATATGTTGTCCACATAATAACCCTTTAAGAAAAGCCTTGTCCAAAGTCTACCGGGGTTTCCATAATGCCAACGGACGCAATCACGATCTGTGCATTAATTTGGAGAAATAAGTGCCAATATCCTAATCGTTAATGTATAAATAGTCGAATATGGAGGGGAAAGGGTCTAACTCTATTTGTTTTGCAGAAAATGAGGTACGAAGTCCCCAGGTTCGGCATGTTCTGTAACATACCACCATTGTTGCTAGATTGGTGGGAAGACCTTCCGTCAAGTGATAAAAATCATGTCAAAAGAGTCCTTGGAAACCTACCTTCCTTACTAGATATCCAACCAAATAACATATTGATCGAAGCTGCTACTATGTTTTGTGACGGAGAAAGGGCAGTATTCCATTTTGGCAACATAGAAATGACCCCTCTTTTGGAGGAAATAGGGGGATTCGCTGGACTACCTTGGGACAGTCCTGGTTTATTGGTGCAGGAAAATCGCACTCCCAGAGGATTTCTGCAAATTATGGGATTGAAAAAGAATGACGACTTGGTGTGTCTGAAGAAGTCCTATGTACCCTTTGACTTCCTTTATGAGCGATACGATCACAGCAAATCCTACCGTATCTTCCATGACGAGTTCTATCACTTCCTTGGGTTAGATTCATTGCAGGTGTTTATCGTCTGCTTCTTGGGTATGATAGTGTTTCCAAGCAAAAAGGATAGAGTTCACACCAGGCTAGCCATGGTAACCAAATCTTTAATGTGGGGAATCGAGGGACAAACATATACTATTGTCCCTATGATTATAGCAGACATATATCGGGCCTTGGATCGCTGCCAGAAGGGGTTCAAACACTTCGAGGATTGTAATCTGCTACTAGAAATTTGGTTGCTAGAACATTTCCAGAGAGGTGAATACTGGCAAGAGTTTCCGCGAAGATCGTGGAACGATCACATAGCCTTTCATCACCCCAAGAGAATGACCTTTATCCCAGATAGGTTTGCTCAACCGGAGAATGCTACAGATTGGGTGCAATTTTTCGACAACTTGACTGAGGAACAGGTTCATTGGATGTTCGATTGGTTCCCCACCAATGAGTTCATCATCCGATCTAGGACGCTCCACACTTGGTGTTGATTGGGTTAAGGGGTATACACTCCTATGTTCCTATTAGGGTCATGAGACAAGCCGGTAGAAAATAGATTATACCATGAGTCTCCAAAATGAGTCACTACAGGGCGGATTTCCAAGATAATGGCATCCCATATAAACGTGAAGCTCAACATATGTGGCACTTGAGATTATTGTGGAAAGGGACACCATCAAGTCGGATCGATATCATGTAAGGCATGTGTACTTTTACCCATAGTGGTTGGAGGACTTCATAGCAGGAATAGTCGTGCCAGGGGTTGGTCGAGGAAAAAGAGTCATAGATGAAGCTCCCGAAGCACAGGTGAAGTATAACATACTGCACAAAAAGGTCCGCGAGTCCGAGGCTGAGCATGTGGAAAAACACAAGACTAATATGGAATTAACCAATGAATGGAAGGAAATGGCTACCAGATCGAATGAAAGGCTAGAATATCTGGAGAAGGGTCTGATGGAGTTGGAAGGGAAGATGAGGAAAAGAGTCATCGACTGCTAGAATGCTGAAGGTATTGAGGGATGATATATCACCAGCGCATACCTGCTACTGGACATGCGCGACCAGGGGAACCTGATCGATAGAGTCAAGAGAACCAGGCTTGGAGAAGGTCCTTCTAGGACGAAGTAGATTAGGCTTATTCGTTTTTGCTTTTCGAATGTAATAAGGCCAAGTACCATTACTGACTTACCTTATTGTCATTTTAGATTCATATTATTTATCGCATTAATGAAATGAGGAAATTATTGGCATTAAAATTCTCCAAATCTACTTGTCGCTAGGCCTACCTCGGGTACAACGAGGCTCCCAAATTAGGACGCCAATATGTGTTTAAATAGTGCAAATATTTTTCAGAACTCTCCCTAACTTGGTTACCTTTTGTTTTTCTTTATTTATTCCCATCCCCTAAGGTTGGTTCACATATATTGGCATCATCAGCTTACCACACCAGATCCAGAGGCCCTCCACCTCCTCCTCCTCCAAGTGCATCAAAAAGCAAAGGGAAAGCTAAGATGGACGATATGAGTGGTGTCAGAAAAGATAACCCTACACATGCTGAGAATGTGGAAACTTCTGATGGTCAGATTACTCCGGCACCAAATGACTTGGTTTCGCGGCTTGAACAGAAGATACTTGAACTACAGGGTGAGCTTGAGCAGGTCCGTAATTTGGCAAACCTCTCCCTCACACTAAACGTCCCAGATATCAACCATCCAAATACCCAAAACCCGGCACCTCCTCATAATACACCCAACCAACGCCCGCAGAATCCTCTCGCACCCCACCAATATAAAACCCCTCCTCAGATCCTTTACCCATACCTACACCTCCTCAACATCAGCATCTCCTGACTCAATGTCCGCAAACCACTTATCACACTCCTCAGCATACCCCTCAGCCTACCACTGATCCCCAAAATTCAACCAATGATCACCACTACACTTAAACTCCTGGCATTCACCAAAACAACCCCATATACGTGGAAACCTTACCCCACTCCGCTCAGCCAATATCATATACACTGGAATCTGCTGAAAATGACTTGCTCATTAAGAACATGGAAGAAGAGCTCAAGAAACTCACAAGTTGGGGTCAGGGTGTTGAAGGAGGCAAATGAATCGAAGGTTTGAATTATGAGGATTTGTGCATTCAGCCAGATGTAGAACTGCCGGAGGGTTACAAACCTCCTAAGTTCGAGATGTTCGATGGAACGGGTGACCCAAAGGTACATTTGAGAACCTACTGTGACAAGCTCGTAGGGGTTGGAAAGGATGAAAGGATTCGCATGAAGCTATTCATGAGAAGCCTCACTGGAGACGCCCTATCTTGGTACATAAGTCAAAATCCCAAGAAATGGGCTAATTGGGTAATCATGGCACCAGATTTCATGGATAGATTCAGATTCAACACGAAAAATTCACCAGACGTCTTCTATATCCAGAATCTCAAGAAGAAGCCCACTGAGACTTTCCGCGAGTATGCTACTCGATGGAGGTCAGAAGCAGCGAAGGTTAGGCCGACATTAGATGAAGAGCTGATGAAAATTTTCTTTGTCAGGGCTTAGGATCCACAATATTACGAAAGTTTAATGGTTATCAAGAATCACAAGTTCTCCGATATCATCAAGCTCAGAGAAAGGATCGAGGAAGGTATCAAAAGTGGAATGGTGACAAATTTTGAGGCACCACAAGCCACGAATAAAGCACTACAATCAGGTGGCATATCAAAGAAGAAAGAAGTAGGAACAGTAATGGTTGCCCAAGGTCCGAAATCTCCATTTGTGTACCAGACACCTCCACCCACATACCAACCTTCACCTCCAAGATATCCTCAATCTGCTACCGCCTACCACATCTATAATACCCAACCAGCCTATTGTCATTCACCTCCATCTCGTCCAAATTACCAAAAACCCAGGCCCAATTTTGACCGCAAACCACCCAGACAATACACCCCTATTGATGAACCCATTAACCAATTGTATGAAAGATAAAAAATGCTGGATATGTCACCCCTATTCCCGCCGTGGTGATGGAAAACTCATCACAATGGGTTAACCCAAACAAGACGTGTGCGTACCATTCTGGTGTGAAGGGACATACTATTGATGAATGTCGCACCCTGAAAGATACGATCCAAACACTGATTGATATCAAGGTTATACAGGCGAAAGAAACCACACCCAATGTCTGCAACAACCCCCTCCTAAATCATAGGGGTGAAGGAGTCAATGTAATAGAAATCGATGAAGAATGGGATCCCGAGGGATCAATCGAACTTATTCGGGAAGGTGATGATCCTAAGAAGCCGACAGTCATGCTAAATCTCATTGTGGTACAGGTACAGCCGCCAGTCAAAGTTGAGATAGCCACATCGGCTCCCTTTGAAGTAGAAATGACACCACCTGCAGCTACACCTGCTCCGTTTGAGGTAGAAGTATCCACCCCTTTCACCGTGACGGTGGCATCCACACCACTCTCTAGTTCCAATGTTGTACCTTGGGACTATGTTGCCGAAGCTAGGAGAAAAGGGAAAGTAAAGTCGGAAGAGTCCAGCGCTGCACAAGGAATGACCAAAACATGAAGAATTTACACACCTAAGCATTTGGGAGAGACCAGTAAGAAAGCTTCCAACAAACAACCCGTCATTGAAACAGGTCCAGACGACCTCTGGATGAAAGTACAAGCAAGGGAGTATTCTGTTGTTGATCATCTGAATAAGACTCCCGCCCAGATATCCATCTTATCGTTGTTGCAAAATTCCGAAGCATAGAGGAATGCTCTGATGAAGGTACTGAATGAAGCATATGTGCCCAACAACATCACTAGTGGAGAAATGGCCAACATGGTGGGACAAGTGTTAGAAAGCCATAAGATCACCTTCCATAAAGATGAATTGCCACCTGAAGGGTTAAGCCACAACAGGGCACTGCATATCACAGTGCAATATGAAGATAAGTTCATTGCCAGAGTTCTGATAGATGGAGGGTCCAGCCTCAACATCTGTCCGTTGACAACTCTGAAGAGGTTGGGCAAAGGCCTACATGAAATACGAGCAGGATCTATAAATGTGAAAACATTCTATGGGTCATAGAGAGCCACGATTGGAGAAACTAACCTATGCTTACAAATGGGTCCTACATGGTTCGATGTTGAATTCCATGTGCTAGACATGTCCGCCTCCTACAATCTACTGCTGGGTCGGCCTTGGATACATGCCGCTGAAGCTGTCGCATCCACTTTGCACCAAGCGGTAAAATTTGAATGGAACCATCAAGAAGTGATCATCCATGGAGATGGGAGAAACCCCATTTACACCAGTCACACTGTTCTGATGGTAGAAAAATGAAAGAAGTTAGGTGGAGAAACCTACCATCGCATTGAGCGTGTTAACGCGATTGAGAAGGATAAATGGTGGAGTAGAAAAATAGAGAGCATACTGGCATGGGCAGGGTATGAACCTGGTAAGGGGCTTGGTAAAAAGCTTCAAGGTATCTCCAAACCAGTACAGCTGAAGCGCCATGGCACCACCTTCGGGCTCGGATATCAGTATACCTCTTAATAGGGGTGGGCATAAAATCCGAAAAACCAAATTCCGAACCGAACCGAACTAATTTGGTATTTCGATTTCGGTTTTTTCGGTATTTCGGTACATAAATTTCGGTATTTCGATTCGGTATACGGTATTGGGTTTTTGATATTTCAGTATACCGAAATATCGATATAGTTTTTTTTTTTTGGATGGCCGAGAAATCTGTCTGGGGCCGATCCTTTGGACCAACTGCAGCCTTCGAAACTCGGTGGATAATGGGCCCACCCCTCTACCCTTCTCCACTTAAATACCAGGCTTTGCTTTGCATGGTGTGGGGGCATGAACCTATGACCTAAGACACAAATCCACCACCCTTTGCCACTTGAGCTAGGCCCTGGGGGCAAATACCGAAATAGTTCAGTCCAAGTTTATTTTTATTTTTTAGCCCAATAACTTTAGGCCCACACCTCAAAAGTCCAAAACCCCTAATTCCCTAATTCCTTAACCTTAGGCTTTAGCAAGGTTCCACCAAGCAGATTTAGAACTTCTAGAAATTTTGGAGCATAGATAAAAAGTGTATATTGTATAGGCAGTCAACTATCGTTGGCATTGAGCTTGAATAGACTGTTCAACTATCCTTCTTTTTGCTTTAGGATAAAGTATGACTTTATAGTAGAGGCATAAAAGGAATTGTTGCTTTTTACGTGTAAGTTGTAATACTTAGGTGCAACTTTTTCTCTTGTATTAGCCAATGGTATTATAAGATGCTTCCTTGCATTGCCTCCGTGTTTAGTCAAATGCTAGTAAATAATACTAGTTGTATTGGTTTCAGAAGTTGAAACGTATCTTTTCAACCCTAAGAGCTACTAATTTGAATAGGCACAAGCCTTATAACATAGATTTGGTTTAAACCAAAACCGTACCGAAATCGTACTGAACAAAATAAGAAATACTGAACCGTACCAAAATATTTTGGTACGGTAGTTGGTATACACAATTGATAAATCGAATACCGAAATACCGAACCGAAGTACCGAATGCCCACCCCTACCTCTTAAGCAACATGTGCCGCACCTGAATCAGACCTTCCAGCAGGCTGATACAATATGGGAATCAGAGGAAGAAGAAGCCTTGGCATCATTGAGGAATTTGTTCTTGGAAGACGATGATATAGATTGTTGTGTAATAGTTGAGGAGGAGGAGGAAGAAGGCTTCACTATCCAGACTGTGGATAAAGGAGCATTCCTAAAGAACTGGATTGTTAGACCATCAAGGGTCCGACGAGTCCAGGGGTAGCGAGGCTGATAGCATTGTTCACTTTTGAAAATGATTTCCTCTTTGGCATTTTGTTTTAAATAATATTTTATTTTCAGTGTTCCGTTTCAAAAAGCATCATTTGAAATCATTTTGTTTAACTTTTTAAATGGCTTGATGCTTTATTATTACTATTTTTCTTTCATATCTTTATCCCTACATCATTACTATTTCTTACCTTGATGAACCAACGACTGTGACATGTAATGAGACAATGCAACAGAAGGAGAGTGACTCGAAAGAAACCGAATATAGGGATATAATACCTGAGGAAATTGTCAGAGAGGTGGAGCAAGAACAAGCCCAAGTCCAACATGGACGAGACCGAGATAGTCAACTTGGTAGATTTCAAAACCGTCAAGGAAACCCGCATAAGCATCCATTTGTCACCGTCAGAGAAAGAATAATACACTCGGTTCCTGAAAGAATATGAGGATATCTTTGCATGGTCATACGATGATATGACAGGGTTGAGCACATCCATAGTGGTTCACAAGTTACCTACAAATCCAATGTGTCCGCCAATGAAGCAAAAACTCAGGAAATTCAAGCCATACATGAGCCTGAAAATCAAGGAGGAAGTCACAAAGCAGATCAAACCCAAGGTCCTCAGAGTAGTTGAGTACCCAACTTGGTTGGCCAATATCGTAACAGTTCCAAAGAAAGATGGGAAAGTCAGAGTCTGTGTTGATTATCGGGATCTAAATAGAGCAATTCCCAAGGATGATTTCCCGCTACCAAACATATACATTTTGATCGACAATTGCGCCAAGCATGAAATCTAGTCCTTTGTAGATTTATTCACGGGTTACCATCAGATTTGGATGGATGAAGAAGACGCAGAGAAAACAGTCTTCATCACACCATGGGGAGTATACTGCTACAAAGTGATGTCATTCGGTCTGAAGAATGCTGGGGCCACCTACATGAAGGCTATGATAGCGATCTTCCATGATATGATACATAAGAAATAGAGGTATATGTTGATGATATAATCATCAAATCCAAGAGGGCTACAGATCACATAGCAGATTTGAGGAAATAATTTGACCGGTTGCGGAAGTACAATCTAAAGTTAAATCCCGTAAAATGTAGTATATGTTGACAACGTCATCATCAAATCCAAGAGGGCTACAGATCACATAGCAGATTTGAGAAAATTCTTTGACCGGCTGCGGAAGTACAATCTAAAGTTAAATCCCGCAAAATGCGCCATTCGGGGTTCCTGCCGGAAAATTTTGGGATTCATCGTTAGTCGCCGAGGAATAGAGTTTGACCCTTCAAAGGTTAAAGCCATCCAGGAATTACCACCACCAAAAATCAAGAAGGATGTGATGAGTTTCTTGGGATACCTCAACTACATCAGTCGTTTCATAGCACAGTTCACATTAATATGTGAGCCGATTTTCAAAATGCTGAAGAAGGATGTTGCAACAAGTTGGACCAAGGATTGTAAAAAGGCTTTTGATAAAATCAAGGAATACTTGTCCACACCACTAGTCTTAGTCCCACCAGAGCCTGGTAAGCCACTACTACTCTACCTTGCAGTGTTAGATGGAGCCTCCGGTTGTGTTCTGGGACAACACGACGAAACCGGAAGAAGAGAGCATGCCATATACTACTTAAGCAAGAAGTTCACTCCTTATGAAGCACGATACTCTCTGCTGGAACGCACTTGTTATGCTCTAACCTGGATAGCTCAAAAGCTAAGGCACTACTTCTGTGCCTATACTACATATTTCATATCAACAATGGATCCCCTGAAGTACATTTATCAGAAACCCATGCCTACTGGGAAGCTGGCCAAGTGAAAAATCATGTTGAGTGAGTTTGACATTATCTACATAACTCAGAAGGTAGTCAAGGGACAAGCATTAGCAGATCATCTTGCTGAAAATCCTGTAGGAGGAGAATACGAACCCCTAAAAATGCATTTTCCTGATGAGGAGGTATCATTCGTAGGAGAAGATATTGATGAAGCCAACAACGGTTGGAGGATGTTTTTTGACGGAGTAGAAAATTTTAAAGAAGTAGGTATCGGAGCCGTCTTGGTATCAGAAACCGGTCAGCATTATCCGGTGTCTGCAAAACTCAAATTCCCGCACTAACAACATGGCGGGATATGAAGCCTGCATATTAGGGCTCAACCTTGCTGTTGATATGAATATTCAGGAAGTGATGGTAATCTGTGATTCAGACCTGCTGGTACATCAAGTACAAGGAGAATGGACTACCAAGAATTCCAAAATACTGCCATATCTGCATCATGTACAAGAAATGAAGAAGCGGTTCACAAAGAAAGAATTCCGGCATGTCCCCAGAATTCAGAATGAATTTGCAGACGCATTGGCCACCTTGTCATCAACGATACAACATCCAGACAAGAATTTCATCGATCCCATTCCGGTGAGGATTCATAATCAGCTGGCATATTGTGCTCATGTTGAATAAGAAACGGACGGAAACCCCTGGTTCCACACCATCAAAGAATATTTGACAAAAGGAGAATACCCGGAATATGCAAATCATACTAAAAATGCACCCTCCGTAGATTGTCCAATCATTTCTTCCAAAGCGGAGGATCCTATACAGGAGAACTCCTGATCTGGGATTGTTAAGGTGTGTTGACGCAAAAGAGGCTTCCAAATTGCTCGAGGAAATACATGCCAGAACCTGCGGCCCACATATGAACGACTTTATCTTGGCCAAGAAGATACTCAGGGCTGGATACTTTGGATGACCATGGAAACAAACTGCATACGGTACGTTCAGAAATGCTACCAATGCCAGATACATGCAGACATGATACGGGTGCTGCCAAACGAGCTTAATACAACAAGCTCACCTTGGCCTTTCGCTGCCTAGGAATGAATGTCATCGGCCCAATTGAGCCCACCGCATCAAACGGGCACCAGTTCATTTTAGTGGCCATTGACTACTTCACCAAATGGGTTGAAGCTGCATCTTACAAAGCAGTAACCAAGAAAGTCGTCGCAAATTTTGTTAAAGACATGATTGTTTGTCGATTTGGGTTCCAGAGTCCATCTTCACTGACTATGCCGCCAATCTCAACAGTGATCTGATGAAAGCCATGTGTGAAACTTTCAAAATCAAGCACAAGAATTCCAGAGCATACAGGCCTCAAATGAATGGAGCCGTAGAGGCCGCCAACAAAAACATCAAGAAGATACTAAGGAAAATGGTAGAGAATCACAATAAATGGCACGAGAAATTACCATTTGCCTTACTGGGATACCGTACCACAATCCGCACATCAGCCGGGGCAACTCCCTACTAGTTTATGGTACCGAAGTTGTCATTCTCGCCGAGGTAGAAATTCCTTCTTTAAGAATCATATAAGAAGTCGAACTCAGCGATGCAGAATGGATAAGGAACCGCTATGAGAAATTATCCCTCATAGACGGCAAGAGGATGAATGCAGTGTGTCACGGACAGCTCTATCAGAATAGAATGTCCATGGCTTTCAATAAAAAGGTCAGACCAAGACAGTTCACGCCAGGGCAGATGGTACTGAAACAGATCTTTCCACATCAAGATGAGGCCAAAGGTAAATTCTCTCCCAACTGACAAGGTCCTTACATGGTTCACAGAGTACTGACAAGAGGAGCACTCATACTCGCAGAGATGGATAGAGAAATCTGGCCGAAGCCTATTAATTCAGATGCGGTCAAAAGATACTATGTCTAAATTATTTATGCTTCTTCATATGATGTAAAGTGAACTACACTCGACCTGATTCCCGTTTAAGAGGGGATACATAGGAAGCCCTGTGGGTTCGGTCACAATTCAATAAAATTTCCTTTTCCCCCCACAATCAGAAACTGGGGCAGAATTTTGAGGAGGACCCTCAAAATTCCGAAGTAAGTTCAATCAACCGCAGCATACAGAACGGTCAGAAAATTCATCTAGTTAATTGGGGACCCTCAAAATTCTTCGGTAAAGGAAGTCGCAATGTCTCTAATTATGTCACAGTTACTAGTTCATCCAACTAATTTCTAAACTGCATATTACTATGTCTTTGAAAACTATACACGCATGCTTTTGAAACTTTACTTTTAGCCAAATGTTACCTCGAACAACTTGAGCAGGATCCTCGGGCAGAATGGAGCAGATCAAGAAAGCAAAGACACGGAACCAACCTCCCCCGCAAAAATCACAAATTTTCTTTAGATGCAGGACTATATCATCATGATAAACACCATCGCAACGACACAATCTCTATGCATGAAACACATTGTCAACTAAGAATACTTCACTCTTACCCTTCTCTTTGCATGAGGCTAAGCCCTGCCTCTCTACTTGCATAAGGCTAAGCAATACCTTCTCTTTGCATGAGACTAAGCCATGTCTCAATCCTTGCATGAGGCTAAGACCTGCCTCCCTACTTGCATAAGGCTAAGCACTGCCTTCTCTTTGCATGAGACTAAGCCCTGTCTCAATCATTTGTATGAAGCTAAGCCCTGCCTCCCTATTTGCATAAGGCTAAGCACTGCCTTCTCTTTGCATGAGACTAAGCCCTGTCTCAATCCTTGCATGAGGCTAAGCCCTGCCTCCCTACTTTCATAAGGCTAAGCAATGCCTTCTATTTGCATGAGACTAAGCCCTGTCTCAATCCTTGCATGAGACTAAGCCATGTCTCAATCCTTGCATGAGGCTAATCCCTGCCTCCCCATTTGCATAAGCCTAAGCACTGCCTTCTCTTTGCATGAGATTAAGCCTTGTCTCAATATTGTACAAGGCTAAGCCCTGCCTATCTACTTGCATAAGGCTAAGCATTGCCTTCTCTTTGCATGAGACTAAGCCCTGTCTCAATCATTTGCATGAGGCTACGCCCTGCCTCCTTATTTGCATAAGGCTAAGCAC
Organism: Nicotiana knightiana; assembly: GCA_005239525.1. Lineage (NCBI taxonomy): Eukaryota > Viridiplantae > Streptophyta > Magnoliopsida > Solanales > Solanaceae > Nicotiana > Nicotiana knightiana. The sequence continues at coordinate 56,384 of ML424449.1, read as the reverse complement.
CGCCTTCACTTTTCATGAGATTAAGCCCTGTCTCAATCATTTTCATGAAACTAAGCCATGCCTCCTTATTTGCATAAGGCTAAGAACTTCCTTCTCTTTTCATGGGACTAAGCGTTGTCCCAAATCTCTCACGAGACTAAGCATTGTCTCTCTTGCATTGCTCTCTTGCATCGGGCTAAGCTCTGCCCTAATTTTGCACAAGACTAAGCTTTGTCTTGTTGCCTCTAGCACCATGCCTCTGTACCTCATGGCTTGAAATATAGCCAACTTTTCCGAAGGCGTCATGGTCTGAAGGCACCATCCTCATAGCCGGAAGACATCATGCCATGGCCTGAGGATCTCTCAAACTTGCACATCATTATTCAAAGGCGTCATGGTTCGGAGGCACCATTTTTATGGCCCGAGAACATCATTTCATGGCCTGCGAATCCCTTACCGCACAATCCATGGTCTGGGACGTCATCTAAGGACGTCATCCTTAATCATCCAAAGACAATTTTCATGGTCTGAAGGGAATTTGCATCATGTCTAAATTTACGCAAATTTATATGTATATGCTTGTAGTACATATTTTGATTTGAAGGAGACCCATTGAGTAACTGTTATCCCAATAGGAGAAATCCCGCTCCAGTTCCTTCAAATTATTTCAAACCTGATCGTTCACCATAACCATTTCATCCTATTCGAAACTTTTTGTCCGTCCTTGTGACAACTTCATCGGTTTATTCCATCGGTGGATCCAGAACTACACACGGCCGGATTCCTATAAAACTAGAGATATGTAGGCAACTCGTGGACATGAGTGCGGCCTATACCTCTCAAATCACTCTATTCGGTCAAAATTGGCCATCATGTCTTTACCCGACAACTCTTTCATCCTTCCCGGGTAAAGAGAGGCAGCTATTGATATCCAATTTTTCATATATATATTTTAAAATACATATATACTTTCAAAATAGTGCATGAGCATCAACCAGTATTTTTCCATAATTTTTCATAATTTTAAAGGATTTTTAATCAATTTATTCCATCATTTTATTATCTAAATAATTAATAATTGCATCACAAATGATTTTATAATAATTTTTTTACTTAATTTTATCATTTATTTTTATATTAAGCTTTAATCATTTTATGCCTAATTATATTTGTACCTTTGGACTATAATTGCAATAATAGCACATATATGCATAATTAGATTATTTACGCAGAAAAATAACTTTTTATATTTTTATAATGTTAAATATATAGCTTAAATTATTTTCATATAAAAATAATATTTTTCATCATTATATTAATTTTTTATTAATTTAAGTGGGTATTTAAAACATAGTCTTTTTTATTAAAATTTTTCGGACCAGCCCAATACTAACTAGCCCAACTATCCTAACCCATACCCAAACCCAACTACTCATACCCATACCCGTCAAAATTAAACCAGCCCGCCTAAACTCTAATCTTGGCCGTTGATCTCAGAAGATCAATAACCCTAAACCTTCAACCCTTTTTTATAACCAAACACCCCTAAACACTAAATCATTTCCCCCACCCGCCACCTCTGGATCCTCTACTCCACTCTTCTCTCTCACCCTCTTCAAACCCTAGCCCCGCCGCCACACTTTCCCTCTTGATTCATGGGATTTTTCTTTGATTCCATGCCTTATTTGGCTTCATCTCTTTACTGGTTATATGATTCTTATGTTACTTGATGTGAATCTCAAGAAACTCGAACCAAATCTGGTTCAAATTCTCTCATATCCCGGCTATTTCGTCTATGTTCACTCCGATAACTATGAGTACGAATGTTTTCGTATTTTATGGTTTCAAATCTCTGGTTCAAACTAGATTTGGTTCACGTCTGTTTATTTTTCTATGAACCTGGCTATTTCCTGGATAAATCTGCTTAGATCTTGTTAGATCTAAAACAATTTAGTGTTTGTTTAGTATTTCTCCTTTAAAATTTTGATATTTCTGTTTCTTACAGCTTTATTATTTTATGACCGATTTTTACCCAAAAACTAGGGTTTTGGTTCTAACGGATTTTGCAAGAAAATATTTTAACGTTTAAATATTTCATCTCTAGTTGGCTTATTTATTGTTTGACTGATTTTTACTTGATTTAATTAGTTCCATCTATAGGTATATCTCTTGGGGTTACGATTATTTACTACTATTTCTGCCAGTTTACCGTTAACTCTTTCAGTTAGGTGTTAATTGATTTTACTTACCTAAATTGGGTTTTGAAATCAACTTTCCTTTGGTACCAGTATTTCCTTATTAAGATTTTACATGTTCTTACTTATTTATGTGATTTATTACTCGTACTATTTTCCTTAACTCCCTTACTTGCCTGATTTTTATGCTTTGATTATGGAGCTGACTCTTAATTGATTTCTGGACTTATCTCTTACCTTATTTAACCTAGTACTTAACTACTGATTGATTCCATATAATGCTTTCCCTAAATTAAAGTGGTACTAGCCTGATTTTATGCTATTTTGTCCTGTTAATGGATTGGAGCCGACTTCTAATTGATCCTGGAACAATTTTCTTACCTTATTTGATCTGGTACTTGACTACTGATTGATTCCATATAATGCTTTCCCTAAATTAAGTGGTATTAGCGTGATTTTATGCTATTTTGTCCTGTTAAATGATTCTGAAGTTATTCTCATGCCTTATTTGTGTAGGACTGATTCATTACCTTATTTTTTCTATCTCATTGAGACTATTTAAACCCCTTCCTCATTCCCTTTAGAGGACACTCGAATCCTGCTATTCTCACAAAAACCTAAGTTCTCTTTGTTCTCTCTTGTTCTGATTTCTATACTAAGTGGTTATTATTTGGCCGGCTGAAAGCAAAGGCCAAATTACTCTGGAATTTATTTGCTATTGCACCTTACTTTCTTTCTTCTCAACTGGTATGCTCTAACCTTTGCAATTTTATTCTCTATATTTTGTTTGACTAGCCTATTTCAATTCCTAGCATGATTCTGTCCTTTATATGACTATATGATTTCATTTGGTAATAATGTTAACTTAAGACTAAGTTATTTCAAATAGCATGAATACTCTCATAAGTTAATGTAATGTTTAGTTTGTTTCATTAACTTTGTAAGGTACTGTAAGCATGTAATCGTATGTTATAAGTCCAATTTGTTTCTGTCTCTGTGTTCAAACCATGGCTACTTTAATATTTAACCTAATCACATGCCAATCTGCTTGAACTATGTGCTGAACATGGATTCTGTTTGTTTCTTGGTGCAGTTCTGTTTGCAATCCTGTAATCTGAATTCGTTTGCTTCTGAAAATTAAGCTATTTCTAAAACCTGCCCCCCTCTCCCTTTACCCTTTATGCAATAGTTTTCCAAACTCCTACCCTTAGTTATTTAGGTTCCTACCACCCCTAATGTGAGCACTGCCTAGTGTCCTTGAGACTCCTTTGAAATCTGACACATTGGGGCTGGTTTTTCCAATCTTTTACGAGTTACCTTCTGAATGTGGTTCTGGTGTGAGCATTGCCCTGGGTCCCTGAGGCCCTTGGGAACTTTGACACACTGGAAGCCTGACTTTTAATGTGACGTGGATGGATCATTACTATACTCCAAAGTTTTTATATTGGAAGGCGTGGTTCTCAGGTTTATATTGGGCCTATGAAGGCTCCCTATAGTGTAATAGATACTATTATGTAACTTATTCATTCTGGGTTGTAATAATTTCTGTAATAACAGATTTGGGGTTGATTAGTGAAAAATGGGTGGTTTCCTTCCATTTTTGTTAAACTTGGGTAGAAATCCTGCCTATAGGTTTAATTATGTTGATCAAGTTATGTGATTGCTATTACTTGTTTAGAGATCTTTCCTATAGGAACTTCTTGATTGTTTAGTTATGTACCTTTTCACTTACATATTAGAGATCCTGTTTATAGGCTTTTCCGTTAATTATGCATTAAAAATCATGTTCCTAGGATCCACACATATTTTTAACTCAACGTGCATTAGTGACCATGTCTATAGGATTCTGTTTGAAATAATAACCTTTTATGGCAATCTGCTTAAAATTCTGCCTACATATGATTAATAGATACCATGCTTATAGGAAATAAAGATCAGTTCAGACCTAGAAATCATGCCTATAGGATTTAAACTAATAGATATCATGCTTATAGGGTGAAATCAGTTTTCAAACTTAGAAATTCTGTCTAAAGGAGTTTAAATCAAGTCAGTAATTAGAAATCATGCCTATAGGAAGTAAAGATCAGTCTCAACTTAGAAATCATGCCTATAGGGGTTTAAATCAATTAATGCAATTAGAAAGCATGCCTATAGGACTTAAAAGGAATAACAACATGTCTTTATGAGTTAAAATTAGTAGTTCACTTAGAAACCATGTTATAGGTCTATAATAAACTCGTAGAACCCATGCCTATGGGGTTCCGTTAATCAGTTCTGAGTTCGACCAATTCTGGCTATTACTTAGGCAATTCTGTAAGGGTTGTTAATGATTCTGGGCCTAAAAACTGTGACAATTTGCTGCCTGGAAGTACCCAGATTCATGCTTGATAAAATCAGTAGGCAAGCTAATAGGTCTTGATGATCGCCTTAATAAAATTGTTTCTTTACATTCTGTTTCTGCTCATATAGATATCCTTCCTATAGGATTCTAAAATTAACAAAGTTTGTTGATTCAATTGCGTGCATTTGTTGCTTATGTGTAGAGGTCAATGTGAGCCCTTATTTGTTTCCTTACATGAAAGTCCTATTTGTCTTTTGTTTGTCGCCTAGATTTCTCATTTTTAAGTAATATAGGTCAGTCTAGAACCACCCTAGATAGAGGTCCTAATACCTCCGGGGCCATAGCTAAGGGACGGGTAGTGAACGCATAAGGAACGAGCTAGAAGCTATTAGAACGCTTAGGTAACAACTGAAAGATAGTTATTGGGCAGTAAAGGAGATGATAGCCCGTGCGCTAATGCTATGAGTAACATCCCAACTTGGGGAAGTTATAAAGTATTGCATAGAATGATCCTATAGGCTAAAAACCTAGGACCCCCTTTGATCCCGTTTATAATAGTTTGTATTGTCCAAATTGTTTTCCTCCCCTTTTTAGACTAATTCGCTTAATTTTAAGTTCGGTCGGGACCCACCGTTGTGGACCTCGAGGGATGCCTAACACCTTCCCCTTTAGGTAATTTGAGCCCTTACCCGATATATGGTGATGCAAATTGGTTTATGAGTTAATTACTCTAGGTGCCCTAACTCACCTTAATCCGTTAGGTGGCGACTCTTCCAATCCCTTACCCAATCCCAAAAATAAGGAGTTGTCCCAGAAATGTCGAAACCCGATTTCGCGAGAAAAAAGGGGCGCGACAGAAGGGGACAAGGATATTAAGCCAGGTGAATTGGAGCACTCCGAAAGTCACCATTATTTTAGCTACTGTAGGCGCATTAAGGTCGAGGAGGTCGTGGGGGTGATGTGTAAGATGAACAGGGGCAGAGAGACTGGGCCAAACGAAATTCCGATAGAATTTTTGGAGGTTTGTGGGTAGAGCAGGATTGGAGTGACTAGCAGGATTGTTTAATGTTATTTTGAAGACGAAGAAGATGCCAAAATCATGGATATGGAGCACGATAATATCGTTGTACAAGAATAAAGGTGATATCCAGAATTGTAACAACTATAGAGGTATCATACCATGAAATTTTGGGAGGGGGTAGTGGAAGTGAGGGTGATGAGGTCAATGTCGATATCCGATAACCAGTTTGGGTTCATGCCTGGTCGTTATACTACGGAAGCTATCCATATTATTAGGAGGTTAGTTGAATTGTACGGGGATAAGAACAAGGATTTGCACATGGTGCTTATTTACCTAGAAAAAACATATGACAAGGTCCCTAGGGAAGTTCTTTGGAGATTCCTGGAGGTGAAAGGTATTCTGATAGCTTATATTAGGGTGTTAGTTCTCTTTTTATTACAAAGACCAGGAGCTCAAAACAAATTTACTTCTAGTTAACTCACTTCTTAAGACACTTGGGGATCGTTTGACTAGAAACAAGTTATCACAGGATTAATTATCTCGAGATTAGTTATTCCACCTCCCATAGGAATAAAAAAATACTATAATCCCAGGATAACCAATCTCTAGACTAGTTATACTACAATTTTGTCCTAACCAAACATGAGTTTAAATAATTCTGGAATTAATTATCCCTTATCCCTCATACCAAACGAGCCCTTAGTTGTTAGTAGTTCTCAATAGAAGGGAGCCCAAAATTTGAATGCGGCTGGTGTCTCATGTGCATGATACACTAGCCATAAGTCTAGTAGAAGTGCATATGTCGCGACCCCTCTGGCGATCTTTGATTGTCTTGGTTAAAACAATTGGGGTCTTTTGAGCAAGATGTCTCCTCTCTCGTGATTTTTTTTCTAAAAAAGGTAATGAGAGGAAAGCCTTGACCTTCTTTTGTTCTATCCTTCGAACTCGGAGATTGAAGAAGATCACTCTATGTAGTTGTACCTTCACTTCGATTCCGCTCAGTATGTTTTGAGTTAATTTGATTAGATGTAATAGGTTTTTGGTGGATTATATAGAAAAATTATACTTCTTCTATATATCGGTGAAACAAAAAATATTTTCAATAAGGTTCACACTTATTTTTAATTAAAAATAAATAGTATATACTAGTAAAAACAATAAATTTAATGAAGAAATCACTCTCATCTATAACAAAATAACCTTTAAGCAAAAATAATACTCTCAAAGTTTCAAATTATGTAGCAACATATCCTTCTTTCTTATAACCGTGGTGTCGGGGCTAGCTTGAGTGTACTTCGACTAATTCTACGAGATACCTGCCACCTCCTACCAATAATAGGTACAAGTAACTCTATGGATAGATGGGAGGAAATCACCTAGTGTTTTTTAACCTCCGCTATGATTTGAACCTGAGAACTGTTATGCGGCGCCTTCCTGATATTCCTTGGAAGCACAAAGTAAGGCTAAGCAACCGATGTCAGTGCAGTTGATGTCTACCAACTGAGGTCCCCTCCGTACGCTAGACGAGATTGTCAGTGTCGTACGAAAAAACCAATGTCAAGAGCAATTGAGAAAACATAATTGAGAATCGAATAAAGACTTAATTGCATTAATGAAAGTTATTACAAAAGGCTACGTGGTGTCGAGGGGGAGAGACACCAGTACAGAGAATTGTTTGATTGCTTGATTCCCCCTAATAATGCTTAAAAAAAATAAATCAAAGTTACTAGACTTGGCCTAACTAAGCAAGAGGAACATAATAGAAGTACATGAAATAAAACTACTTTATATTTACAATGAAAAAGACTTAGTTTTCTATAAGGTAGAAACATGTCCGTTGTGAGCAATCTTGTCTTTGGCATCACAGTCTGCATGCGCGACGTTGTCTATGCGGGCAGCGTTGTTGGCATCTGCCTGCGGCTGGGCGCTGGCGAGGGCTATCGACGGGGCGACAGAGGCACATGCGCGCTTGTCACTTGGCACAGCCAAGCCCATGGGGTTGTCCATGGTGTTAGGCATTAAGAGTCTTGCTAGGATGCCACGGGGCACGCTCAAGGGGTTATGGGGCATGGCTGGAAAGCCGCCCATGGAATGCCACGGGGCACGCTCAAGGGGTTATGGGGCATGGCTGGAAAGCCGCCCATGACATTCTCTGCCACCTGAGTTGGTGCGCCTTACTTGCAAGATAATCAACAATAAGGCTCTTGTAGGCTTTGAGGTTTGTTCCCCTCTCCCAAGAATTCTCCTCTGCATCATAGCCCTGCCATTTCACCAAGAACTCTTGGTGATATTTCCTTGAGGTGTGAATCACTCGATCATCGAGAATACCTTAAACACACCTTTTCCCGATTGAATTGGTGCCTCGAATACTGGATATTGTGAGTTGGCTCTGTGAAGGATCCTCCATGTCTTCTCGAAAAAGGTTTCAAAAGACTAACATGGAAGATGGGATAAATTTTCCACCAAGCTGGGGTATCCACCGGTATGCAACTTTTCCAATGCATCTTTCAATGGACAAGGATCTAATGTATTTTTTCAATAGGCGAGGGTCATGGACCCCTGCAAATAAGTACCGCTTTGGGATTTTGACCATCACTTTGTCTCCAACTTGGTATTCAACAAAGCAACGATTTTGATCAGGATGCCTCGTTATCCGCTTTTGGGTTTTGACCAGGTAGCTCCGCACAATCTCCAAATTTCATTTCCACTTTTTTGAGAAGCTAGAAGCTCGAGGAGATTTTGACATGTTTGGCGCATTCACAGTGTGTGGGAGTAGCGGTTGATGTCCGGTAATAATTTCAAAAGGGTGTTTGTTTGTACAAGATCTCTTTTGTGAATTGAAACATAGTTGAGCAGCATCTAGGATATTCACCCAATTCTTCTGCGATCTGGTAACAAAGTGGCAGAGATATTCCTCAACTGATGATAGGCTATAATTGCATATTTTGGTCATTAATTGCACCCTAATTCACTGCACTTTACTAGTGTTTGAGCTTTAAATGGTATATTTTGCACTAAGTGTGTGTTTTGTACCTTGCAGGAGCTATTGTGAGTTATGAAGAAGTTGTGGAGCTAATACGAGCTATTTTGGAGTTAATTAAAAATCCCAAGGATTAAGTGAGGATCATATTCGAGGATCAACGGACGAGTAGTGCACTTAATGGGAGAAACAAAGAGTTGAGTAGGAGGCAAATCCAGGTGTGCGACCGCGCATGAGACCACCTCCAGCATGCATTTGAGTGTGCAAGTAAAGCAGTGCACTTCCAGAGGTGCGCGGCCATATGTGCGGTCACACTTCTAGGTGCGCGGTCGTGCACGTCCACTTCCGGAAACTTTACCCTAGCATATTTTTGTAATTTCGGAGGTGACCCCTTTTGACCTATATGAAGCCTAAATCGTCTAAAAAGAAGTTATCTTGGATTTTGGAGTAACTTTTGGAGAGAAGAAGGCCAGGAAACAACAGACATGTGACATACTTGATCCAATTCATTCAAAACGAAAGTTTATTGGATTTTGGGGAATAGTAATGTCTTCTTGTTCTTCTAATACTCTTGTGATGAATAACGTCTCCGCTATGGAGTAATATTTATTAGGGTTATTGACAGATGTCGTGATTGACTATTGTTTTGGGTTTTTATTCTCTATTAATTGCCTGAATTCATTGGATGAGTTATTAAAGGAATTGCAAGGCCTAATGTTGTTTTACTTTAATCAAAAGAGAAGTGTTACTGCAATTTGCATTGTTTCATATTGTTTGGGTTGATTTTACGCCTCCCATAGGTAATCTAAATAGCTTAGAGAGTTATCAATTACCCCAGTTTAGAAGAATAGTCGAGATACATTCTGCGAAATATCATTCATTCATTGTGTTTGCGCATATGTTCATAGGACCTGCTATTAGGTTGGTTAATGTACTCTCATTCATTTGGAAGAAGAATTTGAGTCCTCAAGATAGCCTAACCATCTGTTGAAGTCTAAAGAGTCAATAGAAGTTAAGAGTGAACTTAGCATGGAGTTACCTGGAATAATAGTTGATCACATATCTTGTCACAGCCCTTACTTCTCACCTTAATTATTCATTCATTGCTACTGAGTCATTTAATTTTCATTAGTTTCTTACAATCGATAATCTTAGTTTTATTGTTAGTCGATAATAACATAAATAAAAGGTTTATTTTTCCTGGATGGCGTTAAGTTGAAGATTTATTAGAACATTATTTAAATCAATCCCTGTGGAGACGATTGAATATTGTTCTATCTTTGACTAGTGAGCCTAAGTTTTATACACTGATTTTGTGCTCGTCACCAACATGCCATTGAACCTCTCCGTATGGCCATCAGATTGCGGGTGGAAACTTGAGTTGTGACTCAATTTTTACCCGAGGCACTTAAAGAGTTGGGGTCCAAAAATTACTAGTGAAGCGTGAGTCGCGATCACTAACGATGTCTTTTGGTAGGCTTCAATATTTTACGACATGAGCGAAGAAGGGTCGAGTTGTATCTTCTGCTGATATATATTGTGAGGCTGCTATAAATGTAGCGTACTTGGAAAACCGATCCACTATACACTATAACTAAGATAGTTGTGAGATTTCCGTCCTTGGGCAATCTGGTGATGAAATCTAGAGAAACGCTTTCCCAAGGTCTTTTTGGGACATCTAGTGGTTCCAAGAGTCCTACTTTTGTCAAGTGGTCCGACTTATCCTTCAGGCATACTAGGCAAGTCTTTACATACTGAGTGACGTCATCAGCTATTTGAGGCCAATAAGACGCGACGAAGTAATTCCATGGTGCGTTTTTCACCGGGATGGACGACCCACAAAGTATTGTGTCACTCCGTCATAAGAGTCTTTCGCAAATCTCCTCCTTTAGTAGCATAAAGTCGATTCCCTTTTACTTTCAAGAACCCATCCTCTATGTAGAACTGGCGAGTCTTGCCCTGTCCTACCAAATCAACCAAATACTGTGCAGCAGGAACCTTGATGAGTAGATCCTGTATCTGATCTTTTATGGTGGTGGCTACTTCGCTCCCCCTTAGGGTGGCGAGTAAGCACACCGATGCTAGATCAGCACCCCGACTGAGCGCATCAGCAATATGATTGGTTTTCCCACTTCGGTACTCCAGGTTGAAGTGAAATTCTGCTAGGAGTTCCTGCCACCTGGCCTGTCGACCATTCAGCTTTGGCTTGGTCATGAAATGGCTAACATTTGTGATGTATGTCTTGACCATAAAAGGGGTTCCCAGCAGATAGTGCCTCCAAAGGCATAAACAATGAACGACAACCAAGAGATCCTTCTCATGGGCGGCATAGCGCGACTATTCCTCCTTCAGCTTCTGGCTCTCGTATGCTACTTGATGCCCTTCTTGTAGAAACACTCCGCCAAGGGCATAGTCGGAGGCATTCATTTGTACCTTGAACGGCTTGGCCAAATCAGGTAGGGACGAGACAGGACTGCTAAACATAGCTGCTTTCAATTCATTGAAGGCCTCTGCTCGCCTGGGTCCCCAATCCCAAGGCGTGACCTTATTTAGGAGTTCTTTCAATGGCAGTTGATGGGGGGGGGGGTAATTTTCACAAATCACGGATAGAAGTTGCATAGGCCAAGGAACTTTCTCAAGGCATGGATATCCTTAGGTGGTGACCAATATGTGATAGCCTGAATCTTCTGTTGGTCCATCTTGATCCGCCCTTCCTCGATGACATGTCCGAGGAAGTCAATATATTTTTGAGCAAATGAGCACTTTTATAGCTTCGCATATAATTCATGCTCCCTTAATCGGTCTAGGTACTTCCGCAAGTGCTCCATGTGTTCTTCCAGTGTTTGGCTATATAACATAATGTCATCCAAGTAGACCACCACGAATTGGTCATTGTACTCTCGGAAGAGTTAGTTCATCAGGTTGCAAAATGTGGCTGGAGTGTTAGTCAAGCCGAATGGCATAACCAGGAAGTCATATGATCCATATCTTGTCACACAGGTTGTCTTGTGTTCATCACCCTCCGCAATCTGAACTTGTCAATAACCTGTCTTCAGGTCAATTTTGGTGAAAACTGTCGCACCTCCCAACTTATCAAACAAGTCTGCCATTAACAAAATAGGGTACTTGTTCTTCACGGTAATTTTGTTTAGGGCCCGGTAATCCACACAGAGTCATAGGCTACCATGATGTTTCTTTTAGAATAGCACAAGGGACCCGTATGGGGACTTGGAGGGTGCAATGATCCCTGTGTCTAGAATTTTTTTCAATTGTCTCAGAAGTTCGGTGAGTTCGGGTATTGACATTTTTTAGGGTGCCGGGGCAGGTGGCTTCGTACCTGGCACCAACTCAATCTCATGGTCGACAGTGCTTCTAGGCGAGAGTTGCCTTGGCATGTCTTGTGGAATGACGTCTTCAAACTCCCTTAGCGGCTCTTTCACGGATGCTCTATATCTTCAAAGCAGAGGGTAGTCAGGAACGTAGGTTCATGTCTTTTGACTCCCTTTTTCAACTACAAGACCGAGATGTTCTTTGCGGCCATCTTTATGGGCATGCAAGGGATGATGCAGGGCTTGGCCCTGTTTGCTCCCATCATTAGTAGCATGTTGGCATAAGGTATGAACATTGTGTTGGTTTGCCTCAGGAATTCCAACTCAACTATCAACTCGAAGTCATCTATGATCACCACGTGCAGGTTGAATTTTCCTTCATAAGGGCCAAGATTCACTGGCACTTCATTGGCTATTCCACCCACTGGCTGGGGCAGTGAGTTGATAGCCTGGACACGACCTTTTCCCTTTCCTACAACCAGGACAAGGCATTCCACCTGAGTCGAGGCTAAGTAATTGTGGGTAGTGCCCGTGTCTATCATCGCCAAAATGGGCTTTCCATTTACCTTCATCTCGACAAACATTAAGGTCCTCTCTTGTTTAGGAGGAGGCCTCTCATCCGCCTTCCTTTTCCCTTTATTGGTGATTTGGCATGGGTCTTTATTCTTATGGATACCAGCACTGCTCCCCGCTAAGGCCTCAGAAATAGAGCTAACAATTGGGTTCAAGGCACCTACAAGTTCTATCTGGTCAGCATCATCTGTGTCATTATCTGACCCATCATCAAAAGCTTGATGGGCGTTCATTTGTGCATGTGGGTATTCATTGTTCTAATGTCCCCCCCCCCCCCCCCCTCCCGCAATGACGGCATCCTGAAGGGGGTTTCCTCCCCCAATCATTGTTGTTAGATGCATCACTATTACTGCTTGAGGAAAGAGCCTTAGATTTGGTTGCGCTCTGATCTCCTCCACTTCTGCTAGGGCCACCATTGCTATGCTGGCCCCCTTTGTATCCCCCTCGGACAAGCGGTTGAGGCCTATCTTTCTGAACTTCCGCTTGATAGTCCCCAAGGCATTCCGCAGCTTGGATCGCCTTAGGAAATTGTCTACTCTTTTTCTTTGCAGCTCCATACGGGCATAAAGTTTTAAACCTTCCATGAACATGAAGAGTTTGTCTTTGTCCACCATATCCTTTATGTTCAACATGAACACGGAGAATTCCCACACGTAATCCCGTACAAATTTGGTCTGGCAGAGCTATCATAGCTTCCTCCGCGGATTGTATTCCACATTTTCGGGAAAGAACTGAAGGCGTATGGATGCCTTTTAGTTCTGCCCATGTATCGAGAGCATCTTCATCGGCCTTGATGGCTTCGTATTTCACCCGCCACAGGAGTTTAGCATCACCCTGAAGATATATGGCAATAGTTGCTACCTTTTTGGCTTCTTCTAACTCCCTCACGGCATCGAAGTACTGTTCGATGCCGAAGATAAAGTTCCTCACTTCTTTGGAATTCCGAGCTCCCATGTATGGCTTTGGCTCAGGAATTTTCAGTTTTTGTGGCATAGGGGCTAGGTTCACCGAACCCCTGATTTGATTTTTTCCTCCTTAAAGTAGGCCTTGTACTGCAACATTGACAACATTGAGCTGTCCTGTCAAGTTATCTACGATTTGCTGCATGGAGGTCACATTGTCTGCCTCTTGTTCCCTATATGATAAATCCTTGGTGCGCTCCTATTGGAGGCCCTCGAATTTGCCAAAAATTTTAGCCACCTATGTGGCTGTTGTTTGCCGGTCTCCTTTAGAGTCACGCCTGATGTTCGCAATGTCACCTTCAGCCTGCAGTATTCTGCAGTCCAACCTTTGCAGTAGGCTGGTTCTTAGCTCAGACACAATATCCACTATGGGTTGTAATACACCAACCGTCTCTTTTAGGGCCGCAATGTGATCCCCATGATTCGCCGTGGTCAGAAATGGTGGTAATGGAAATGTGCTCCCTTATCCGATGTCAAGCCTAGGTTCTGATACCAACTATTACACGGTGCCTTCCTGATATTACTTGGAAGGGTGACGTAAGGCTAAGCAACCGATGCCAGTGCAGTTGTTGTCCGCCGACTGACGAGATTGTCAGTGTCGTGCGGGAAAACCAATGTCAAGAGCAATTGAGAAAACATAATTGAGAATTTAGAATGAAAACTCGATTGCATTAATGAAAGCTATTACAGAAGGCTACGCGGTGTCGAGGGGGAGAAACACCAGTACAGAGAATTGTTTGCTTACTTGGTTGTTTGATTGCTTGATCCCCCTTAATAACGCTTAAAAAAATAAACCAAAGCTACAATACTTGACCTAACTAAGCTACAGGAACATAATGGAAGTACATGAAATAAAACTACTCTATATTTACAATGTAAAGGACTTAGTTTTCTACAAGGTAAAAACAGGACTGTTGTCAGCAACCTTGTCTTTGGCATCACGATCTGCACGTGCGACGCTGCTGGCATCTGCCTGCGGCTGGGCGCTGGCGAGGGCTATCTGTGGGGCGACAAAGACACATGTGCGCTTGTCACGTGGTGCATCCAAGACCACGGGACTGTCAATGGTGCTAGGCATTGGGAGGCTTGTTAGGACACCACGAGGCGCACCCAAGGGGTCATGGGGCATGGCCGTAAAGCCGCCCATGACATAACTAATAATTCTAACTCACTTTATTGACCACGAGGCCACACTCTTGGGTGGTTATGTGGAAATATATCCTTCTTAATCCGTTCCAAAGGAATGTCATTTTTTAGAATTAAACTTCAAAATTTTATTATACATTTAATAAAAAGCTTTTATAGCTATGCTATATTGTTATAGAATCACAAATTTTAAATATCTTATAACCATACAACAAATATTATGACATGTTTTTATTTTTCTTTTAAATCAACATAAACATTTGAACCACTCAGGTAGAATGAGTAAAATGGGAGAAATTGGCCAGTGATTCGTGATCGCAGAAGGTCTTTCGCAATCGCGTAGAGGAAAGTTTCTGCTACACTCACCCAAATTTAGAAGCTTGGATCTTGCAATATATAAGAAATTTGGAGATAATCCAAAAATGAAAGTTCAAGCCCTTTGTATTCATTTTTTAGAAAATCAAATTATTTGATATTTGAAGTTGTGTACAAAAAGTTATGAGTGGTGCTCTACAGCCTATTAGGGAAGAGTTTGAAAATCGCAAAGAAGAAGTTTGTGTTGTACAAGACTGAATTTGGAAGCTTATTTCTCGTAATATATAAGGAACTAGGAGATGAAAAATATATGAAAATTGTAGTTCTTGGAGTCTAGTTTTCAAAAAGTTAAAACATTTACAACTTGGAGTTTTGTACAAAAAGTTATAACCATTATACTAGAGGTTGTTTGGAAGAGCTGAGCATTTGTTATTCGTGATCGCGAAGCATTTTCCACGATCGTGATGGGCAAATTTTTGGGCTGATAAATGTTGTGATTCGCGATCGCGAAAAGTAAATACCTGGGCAGAAGCTATATTTCGAGGTTTCGGCCATTTTTAACATATTTGGAGCTATGGAACTCGGATTGAAACGATTTTTGAGGCGATTTTCACCATATGGATTGGGGTAAGTGTTCTATATCCGAAAGTAATTATACTTCATGATTCTATGATTACATTCATCATTTATTTCGGATTTAAATGGAAGAAATCAAGATTTCTGCAAAAAATTTCAAGAACGAAAATTTAAGATTTGGAGGTCAAGTTATTATCGAAATTTGATAAAATTGGTATGTTTGAACTCGTATTGAAATGGGTTGTCGGATTTTATGAGTTTTATCGGATTATGAGACGTGGGCCACACTGCCAACTTTTCGAGTGGAGTTGAGAATTTTTATAAATTGTTAAATTTCAAGCACTGGAGTATATTTTTAATTAATTTGCACTTTGTTTGACTAGTTTCGGATTGAACGACACCAAGTTGGGGCTTTAAAGCGAAATTATGACCGGAAAGTGGGTTTTAAGACAAGGTAAGTCTCCTTTCTAATCTTGAAAGAGGGAATTGACACCATAGGTGAACTCAATTATTATGTGCTTCTATTTGTGGGGGCTACGTACGCGCGAGGTGACGAGAGTCTGTACATAGCTACTAGCCTATGTCCAGGTAGTTTTAGGCTTATATCATGCCTTGTTGATATTGTTATTGATTTATGTTTTGTTTGCCTTGAGAGGGAGCGAGATTGAGTTTGCCTATTAAATGTTTTTAGAGGAGTTGAAATTGAAGAATTTAAGATTTAAAAGGTTTCTTTTGAACTTCGTAATTTCGAAAGGAATTGAGGAATATTACAATAGCTTAAGAAATCTATGTGTAACTACGTCACATGTATGTTTCGCGAGCGGGGTAATTTCCTTAAAAAGCTACAAGCTGAATTCCCCTTATTTTGAAAAGAATCAAGAAAGAGATATGATTTTAATGTTAAATTTATATTTGACTGCATTGCATGTATGATTTGCGAGCGGGGTATTTCCTTCTACTACTCTTATGGGACCGGACCGTTCGCCTCGGCAGGATTTATGTACCACACTCTCATGGGAGCGGGTCGTTCGCCTCGGCAGGTTAATAGATACATCTATGGTTCGCGCCGTTCGACCCTCGGCAGTGCATAATTTACTTTTATGTTGGATAGGGGCATATGCCTCGGCATTTCCTATATATATATATATATATATATATATATATATATATATATATATTAACCTCATGGAATCGTGCGTAATATTTGGCAAGAAGCCAGTGTATCTGAGGGTTTTTCCCCTGATTTGAATTATGACAACCTCTTTGATGAAATCCATTATATCTATGTATATGCTCCGGTTACGGAGGGAACTTGCTAGTTGAGAGTTGGGTAAATTGTAAAGAGGGGAATTGTACCACTTATTTTATACTTGTTTGTTTCATATATTTACTTTGTCTCATATTTATTCACTTCTTTACTGTACCTGATATTATTGGACCACTAGTAAGTGTCGAAGTCGACCCCTCGTTAATACTTCTTCGAGGTTAGACTTGATACTTACTGGGTACGCGTTATTTTCGTACTCATACTACACTTGTTGTACATTTTGTTATACATGCACATGTATGTCCAATGGGCTAGTGGACGCGGGGGCATGGTTGATACAGAGACTTAGGTGAGTTGTATCTTATGAGCCGATTCGCAGCCAGCAGAGTCTCCTTCAGAGTATTTGTTTTTTTTTTTTTGGTATAGCTAGAAAAGGAAATACTTATTGTCCCTGTAAAAGTCTGCATGCTTTTATGCTGAGAAGCATAACATAGATTTATGTAAAAGTCAGTATCTTTTTATTTTTGTCTTCTCTCCCTTTATTTTTAACCTACTCCCTCCATTCTTTTTACTAATTCGGAAAACCAAGATAAATATGAAGTTTAAAAAATGGAAATTAGCTAACTTTATTGGGAAGGAAAATGGAAAAAAGAAATTCAAATCACCTACTTGTATGGGTCAAAATCATATTGAGGATCAAGTCGAGCAGAAAAGGACGATGAGAGCGTCTTGCAAACCATTACGAGTGGCATGGTCGTGGTCAACCAGTAATCACATGAATTGAACAGCTCATCGACTAATCGTGGTCAAGGTCGAGTAGAAGAGCTAAAAGTAACAGCTAGTTTTGTATTGGGATCTTCGGAGAATATCCCCTATAAATAGAAAGAGAGAATGGAAAAAAGGCATGTAGTATCCGATATGATAAGAACAGTTGTGAAAGGATAAACTCTCCGAGAAAATACAAAGAACTAATTTTAGCAGAGATTCAACATTTTTGTGAACTATTCTATTGTCATTTCCATCAGATCCAAGAAAGTGTATAATATCCTCTCACAATCATGTCATTCATCATTGTCAGAGGAAAGAATCCTTCACCCTCATCAATATTGGGTGAATCTTCCCCTTCGTTTACATTTATTGCCATTTAATGTTATTTAATGCTCGATCTTTTTACATATTATTACATCTGGTCATATTTATTGTCCACATCTTCATCCAACTATATTGTTGTTTGTGTTATTCGGCTTAGATCTAGAATTATTAGCTCTAACTAGGATTGACCCGCCTTAATAATCCATTAATCAGTTTAACCAAGGGTTAATTTTTTGGTCAAACAATTTGGAACACCAGTCCGAAAAACAAGAACATATAAACTTCTCCAATGTATGTATATGTAAAGCAAAGTATGCAAACATATGATATTCACCTGTCTCCACCAAGTTTAAACACTACACCAATCCAGGAAGTCACGTTCGACCTCGTTCGAATTAATTACGAGTAACATTCGACTTCGCTCGAATCAACTCATATTCGACCTTGTTCGAATTAATTACGAGTAACATTCGACCTCGTTCGAATCAACTCAGAGTAACATTCGACCTCGCTTGAATAAACTCACATTCGACCTCGTTCGAATTAATTGCGAATAACATTCGACCTCATTCGGATCAACTCAGAGTAACATTCGACCTTGCTCGAATCAACTCACATTCGACCTCGTTTGAATCAACTCAGAGTAACATTCGACCTTGCTCGAATCAACTCACACTCGACCTCGTTCGAATTAATTACAAGTAACATTCGACCTCGTTCGAATCAACTCAAGTAATATTCGACCTTGCTTGAATCAACTCACATTCGACCTCCTTCGAATTAATTACGAGTAATATCGACCTCGTTCGAATTCGCAAAGAATTATATTCGACCGCACTCCAATTCAACTCATACTCAACCTGGCTTGAGTTCAATTTACAAGTTAACTTCGTTTGAGTTAATTACGACGATATGGGACATCACCCAGATTCAATCAAAGACATACTCGACCATGTTCGAGATAGCACATACCGACACAATTCTTCTAAAGCAATCATTTGAAGAAAAACATTCGAAGAAAAATAAAAGACCCAATAACGTACAACAAAGGGTTATGATCATTCCATTCCAAAAAATATCTTACAAAGGGCCAGAAAGATGCCCACACAAAAAAAACTAAGTACAAAGTACTACTCCACGTCGTCCCCACCTTCATCGCCGCCGCCTTCACCACTGTCTGGGTACTTGTCATCATACCAAGCGTCCTGCTCGATCCCGTCCAGCTTGTCCTCGCCACTATCCGCCATCGGCGTAGCAGGGTCGAAACCACATGCAACTCGAGCTTCACGTGCCTTAGCACGAGCACCCTCAAATCAAGCTTAGTTACTCTCTTAGCCGCCAGCAAATCCCTAAAAATAATCAACTAGGCCTTGGCATGGATCCATTTCTCATATAAATCTCGCGGCACGTCAGGAAAGGAGGAAGTGTGAAAGGAAGATGGTTGAGCCAACAGCTGCACCTTCTCGGCCTCAAGAGCGGCAACCTGATCGTTCAAATCAGAGATCTCTCCTTCAAGTACACCAATCCGCTCATCGAGCCTGGCCTCCCTAAGTGCGACCGCCCAAGCCTCACTCGCCCGTTCAAATCGAACAAATCGAAGGACACGAACGACCTCCTCCGTCGCTGCCACTTTGGCTAGAGATGCCTTCCTCGCTTCCTTGACCTTGCCTAACTCCGTCGTCGTCTCAACCAGCTCATCGCTTAAAGCATTAAATTAGGTCGAACTTTGCTCAAGCTCAGCTCGCAGGGATGCCAGTTGAGTCTGAAGATCTGTGCATTTCGCCGCAACCCCCCTGATCACCTCGAGCTAGTCCTCTTTGGCCCTAAGCGACCCCTCGAGCTTGCTGCATTTTCGAATAACCCTCATAAGCTCTTCGTCTTTTTGCTTCAGCTCGTCTACAAGGGCCTGGAAGCTGCCATCTGTGTCGAGTCAAAGACATAGCACACGATGTTTTGAGCGGCACCCACGGTACTGCGACTCCATTCCTCTTGGAGACAGACACTCGAATCTAAAGGTTTCAAGTTGATCAAGACCAAGACAGAATACGCGGAGTGCAAGTTCAACAGCGTATCGGGAGAAGCGAACATGGACGTGAGACTTGCCTCTTAAGCCATCCCCAAGAAAGGGAGCTTCAGGTACCTAGGGTCGGTTATCCAAGGGGATGTGGAGATTAATGAAGATGTCATGCACCGTATAGGAGTACAGTGGATGAAATAAAGGGCAGCGTCTGGCGTCTTGTGTGACAGGAAGGTGCCTCCGAAACTTAAAGGTAATTTTTATAAAAGTAGTGGATACACCGGTCATGTTGTATGGTGCAGAGTGTTGCCTAGTTAAGAATTATCATATCTAGACGATGAAAGTGGCAGAAATTAGGATTTTGAGATGGATGTGCGGGCACACTAGACTAGATAAGATTAGCAATGAAGATATCCAGGTGAAGGTGGCAGTGACTTCCATTGAAGACAAGATGTGTGAAGTTGGGCTTAAATGGTTCTGGCATGTGTGGAGGAGAAGCCTGGATGCCCCCGGTAAGGAGGTGTGAATGGCTGGCCTTGACGGTTATGAAAAAAGGTAGAGAGCGGTCTAAGAAGTACTGGGGAGAGCTGATCAGGCAGGACATAGTGCGACTTTAAATTTCCGAGGACATGACCATTGATAGTAAGCTATGAAGGTCGAGAATTAAGGTTGTAGTTTAGGAGGTAGGAGACTAGTCTGATAGTATTTTGTCTTAGGCTGCTAGTATCTCCTGTGGTGTCCATACTACTTCATTAAGGTTGCAGATTAGGTTGTAGGAGACTAGTTTGATAGTATTTTGTCGTAGGATGTTAGTGGCTCTTGTCGTGTCCTTATTGTTTCCGATGTGTATGTAGTATTGTGCTATTGTTATTGTTTATTATTATTACTTTTCTTTCTACTTTTTGATTATTACGTTGTTGGTGTTATTTTTTTAGCTTCCTTTAGTGTTACTGTTTCACTGTCTCTATCGTCGTGCGTCGAGAATGTATCAGAAACAGTCTCACTATTTCTCCGAAGTAAGGGATGTATACGCGCTATCTTTTTATACCTCACTTGTGAATTCCACTATATTGTTATTGATGTTGTTGTAAAGTAACAATACCGTGCAGTACACAATAGGTAACAACACTAAGAGTTGATATATTCCTGCACTGAAAATAAAAGATAATTCAATAGGAATCATCGGAAACAAGTTTCCTACAAAATTAGGGCACAGCGAAATAGCACACCAATTCACTAATTATTCCCAAATTGGGGAAGTTCCTTGAAGATGACGAGAATTTCTGTGCGTTACTCTCTTAATGGTATTTCCTTTATCTCATCCTTTGCTATTTCACATTCTGGTTTGTCAATTACACTAAGAGATTATTCTTCATATCATAGCAATACATCCATTTCCATAAATGGTAGTCGTAAAAAACATAGGATTACTAGCAAGTTTGAGAATGTCAAGTGTTTAGATGATGCTGTGAGTCTCTTCAATCAAATGGTCAGAACACAGCCTCTTCCCTCTGTTATCGACTTTTCGAAATTATTTAAGATTATGATAAATATGAAGCATTATTCTGTTGTTGTTTCTAATTTTGGAGAAATGCAGAAATTAGGTGTCCCGATTGATAAAGTCATGTTGAGTATGGTGATTAACAGTTATTGCTTAATGCATCGTGTTGATTGTGGATTTTCAGTGTTAGTCATTTACTTTAAGTGTGGGATTCCATTTGATGTTTTCACTTTAACCATCCTAATAAGGGGACTCTTTGCTGAAAATAAGGTGAAAGATGCAGTTAATTTGTTTAAAAAATTAGTGAGAGAGAATATTTGTGAGCCTAACGAAGTCATGTATGCAACTGTAATGAATGGGCTTAGTAAAAGGGGTCATACTGAAAAAACTTTTGGTTTGCTCCGGTTAATGGAACAAGGGAGCACTAAGCCCACTACATGCATCTACAACATTGTTATAGATGCCCTTTGCAAAGATGGAAATCTGGATGTCGCTGTCGACCTTTTGAACGAGATGAAACTGAAAGGCATTCCTACGGACGTATTCACATATAATTCATTGATTGATGGTTTCTCTAAGTTTAGTCAGTGGGAAAAGGTCAGGAATTTGTTCTTTGAAATGGTAAATCTTAATATTTATCCGGATGTATTCACATTCAACCCAGTTATACATGGACTATGCATTGAAGGGAAGGTTAAAGATGCCGAAGAAGTAATGAGACAGATGATCGAAAAAGGTGTCGAGCCTAATGCGGTCACTTACAATGTGATAATGGATGGATATTGCTTGCGTGGTCAAATGGATAGATGTTGGAGAATCTTTGGTTCCATGAAAGATAAAAGCATTGAGCCTGACAATATTAGCTATAAAATATTAATAAGTGGATACTGTAAGAAAAAGAAATTGGATGAGGCCTTGCATTTGTTTCTTGAAATTTCTCGAAAGGGATTTGAACCTGATATTTTTACCTGCAATACTATCTTGAAAGGTCTATTTGATGTTGGAAGAATCGGCACAGCGCAAAAGTTTTTTGATGAGATGCTATCTGCAGGGCAAATACCTGGTCCAATCACTTATTGCATTTTGCTTGATGGTTATTTTAAGAATGGACTTGTAGACGAAGCTATGTTGCTATTTCATAAGTTGGAAAGAAAGAGAGAAGATACTAATGTTGACCTCTATAATGCCGTCATTGATGGATTGTGCAAAAATAGAAAGTTTGACAAAGCTCATGCTATTTTTAAGAAATTTCCTCTGATAGGTTTACATCCTGACGTGATAACATACACTACTATGATTAATGGATTTTGTCTAGAAGGTTTGTTAGATGAAGCTAAAGGTCTGCTAAGAAAAATGGAGGACAATGGTTGTGTGCCAAACAGAGTAACGTACAATGTTATTGTGCAAGGATTTCTCAGAAGTAATAAAATTATTGAAATGAAGGCTTTCTTAAAGGAAATGATTGGGAAGAGCTTCTCATTCGACTCAACTACACTAGAGTTACTGGTGGACATTATTGCGGAGGATTCTTCTTTGCTTGACTTGATATCAGATTTTATCCCAGAGAATAAGAATTTAATATCTATTTTGCTTGGTTAATTCAATTACATTATCGTTAGAGTGAAAGTCTTTTTCTTTTTTTCCTCTGGAAATGAAGTTGCATGCAATGCCTTGAGGAAACTGAAAGTCTGACAATTGGAGCATTACTTGAGCTTTCCAGGCAAACCTAGTGTGGAGGCATATTTTTTCTTGATAGATTATTTAGAAGGTAAATTACTTCTTAATTTTGATTGTGTTGTCGCTCTTTATCTTGGATAGTAGATGTTATTGTATTCTTAACATGAGAAATAATGTATAACGTCCTTATGTTAACATTTTGTATTCATGCTTTTTGAATTTGCTATATAGTGTATAAGTGGTATGTTGTCCGTGTTCAGCTTTTTACTTGGTGGCTTTCTATTTTTCAGTTTAAGTGCATGATACCTTTATTCTATTTAACAAAAAGAGAATTTGTCTTCATCTTGAGAAAAGAACTGAAATTATTGAATTAGTTATACTAGTTATCTCCTTGGAAGGGTCTAGTTTTATTGTAGGCTGCATCAAAGCATGTGAACCTGTTCTAATTTCCTTTTCCTTTTTTCAGATTCAGATTCCAATCAATTTTCATTTCTTTGAATTACTGTGCTAATAATTACCAAGATATAGTGATCTAATAAATCTATCTGTACATATGGTTGTTCTTGGATGTCTACACATACCCCAAAATATTGGTTATTACTTATTAGAAGCTGTGGTTCTGACACCAACACTTGACATACACCTCATGGTCATGTTTGAGCGTATAACATACCTTTTAAAGGAGGCTGTAAAGGAACATCGTGGTTGTGGTTTCTAGCGTGTGTATAACTAGTATCTGGGCACATGAGTGTTGTAGTTTTTTATGCTTTTGACACGGAAAACCACGAACCTTCCCTCCCCCTCTCCCCGGGGCCAACAGTGGCTTTCCACTTGCTCGTTTGGTGATTTGAACCCCAACCTAATGGTCGGATGTGGATTGGGTGTGCTATGTTTTATGTTACTCAAGCAAAGAACTGGTGAGGCTTCGAGATACCACAACAAAGTGTTTGACGCTCTAATTACCATGTAGTTCAACCACAATTTCAGTATTTAAGTAGCTGACCAGATGGAATTTTTCAGACTTTATCGAGAACAATCTAGATGGTGTTGCGGACCACCTGTCCTATAGACTGCTGCTCTTTTTGCTTTGAAGTTCAATACATAAATTTGTTACAGCTTGTGCTTAACCTAGAATATTAAGGTTCAGGAACTGTTTTGAGAACTTCGCTAAAAAACATTTCAGCTACTTGGGTTGGCTTTATTTGTATGAGTCGATCAAGTGCTAGACTTTTCTCTGCTTGAGGTAGCTTACTTGTATGCGTCAGTTTCTGCACTTGAGGCTATTGTTATTCTGCTTCTGTAACTTGTCTGTTTGGAAGGTACTTTTACGTTTATATCTTCATGTTTTTAATCTGTTGCATCAGGAGCGACAAACATCTCAACTGAAAGATGACCAAAGGCACTGTGAGAAAGAAATGTCATTGAGATTCTCAGCATGCGGGAAGTTCCCTTCCTGTAAGATGGCTATCTCGCGAATTGAAGGCTGCAATAAGATGGTGTCCAATAGCTGTGAATATTTCTGCAATCGCTGTTATCAGGCGCTTGATGGATATGAGCACTTCAGGTTGGTACAAGTTTTGACTGTAGAATGGCCTCACATATTGTATGTCCTCAGTCTGTGACCTTGATATTTCATTTGTATGCTTATTTGAGGAGCTTTTTCTTGTTAAAGGGAGAGGAAATGTGAACTTTTTCCACCAGAAGCAATTCAGATGTGAGAAGAAAAGATTAATGATTGCCAATTTCTTTGTCAGATTCAAGCTCAAGTCTCTTTCAAAGTGTGATCATCCGTGCCCAAATATTGCCAAATGAATGCAAAGGTGAGATGAGTTCTCAATTTTTTTTTTCCGTTAAAACCGCTGCATCACAACTCTTCATATATTTTGAAGTTGAAATGATAATGAAGAATGAGTTATATACACTGTTGGAGAAAAGGAAATGATGAGTGTCTGCGTAATTGAGCTTGTTCTATACACTGTAAAGTAAACCGTTGGATTCAGTAACATCTCAAATGTATATAAGTTTTGAATGGGAGAAGTAGATAGCACTTGGACAAACATCATCACTGGATTTGGTTATTTATTCATTCCTTTCCTGGTAAAATTGATCAAAGACAGAACTAGTGTTGAGCAGCTCTCTTGAGAAGCTACTTCTAGGTCTGTAATTTTTCATATTTATGGATCAGTTTATGATAAATACTTATCAAAAAGTCTCACTGATAGATTTAAGAAGCACTTCAGCTTGATTTGAGGATTTTCAGATGATAAAATTTCATTGTTGAATGAGTAGATTATACATAGAGGTAGGAAGCAATTGTTTGTATAAATTTGATACCATGAGTTTTCCAAGACCCTATACCTAGTAGATCAGTAAGAAAGAAAATAGAGTCGGATTTTGGTAATTCACTATAAAACAGAGTGATGTTTTCTTTCATGAAGTGGCCTTCAAAGACATGGAACTTAATATATGTACATATTTTTTTTTTGAGTTAATACCCTCAAACCGCCTAAACTATACAATATTTGTCAGCCTAAACTATCGCTTGTCCCCGAAAACCCCCTAAACTATATCCCCCTTTATAATAAAACCCCCACGTCGCGTATGTGGCATATTGTGTGAAGTAAATCACCTAAGAGCGCGTGAAGGGTGACAATAACCATTAAAATGTGCCCACCTGAATACCTTGTTGTCTTAACATTGTTTAGAAATGAATGCTAGGAAATATAACTATAAACCTTGCTGTCTTTGGTGTTTATAACTCGTGAATGAAAAACTCACTTGATTATTCTATTGAATTATTGAATCCATGGGCGGAAGCTTTCAAGCATTACAGAGAGAAGTAAAGAGCTAGTAGAAAATATTGAGTCATACAATTTTTCGCTGCTTTTCCTTCTAAAATATGAAATCTTATATAGACTAGAAAGGAATAAAGAGAAATCTACGTGCTTCTTTCTGATTGGCTCGTGATTTCTTTTGCTGCTGTCCACTGCTTTTTCTTTTGAAAAGTAATGGCATCTTTTGCTTTTGATAAAGCTTGTCGGCCATCTTCTTTTGGAGAACATGCCGACCTTATCTGGGTCCATTTAATTTTTAATCAAAAGAAATTCCGTCTCTTTGAGACTCTTCTTTTTCTTTCTAGATAATTCCGACTCTTTGAGTCTCTATCTGAAAGACTAGTTATTCCGGATTTTAATATCCTCAACTAGGATTAATTATAAAAAGAATCCGGTCACCTGTGCTAAAGCTTTGGGTTTCAGCATATCTCCATTGTCATCACTTTGTGATGAAGATGCTTCATCAAGTAATTTCATGATTTCTTCTTCATTAGGATCAGAATCAATTTTTGATAAGGCCTTTTGTAACCTTTTCTTTAAATCATCCTTGGAAGTTGATTTCCTTGGTGATTTCTTTGACACAGCTTGAGAGTTTGAGGATTGATCTTTTGGTACTGGTGACCATCCCTTGATCATGACTTCTTTGGATAAATATTTAATTCTGTCAAATTCTGCAATGACAAAAGTCCAACTGATAATATACAATATTCTTTTTTGAATAAAATATTTACACAATTTAATGTGTTCTGGTAAAGATGAGATATCATGATCAATTTGGAACTGATCGAATTTATCAAGAAAAGTTTTTGGTAAAACTAATTTGTTTCCTCCAAAATAGTTCCACCATTCATAGAACCATCTGGGGATGATAGATTTAGAAATCTCAAGACTGTACTTTACAAACCAAGTATGTGTAGTTGGTCGTAAGTAAAGGAAATTAAACCAAGCAGATTTGTAATCATGCCAATTGTAAGTTTGGGGTCTGTGTTCCCTTGATAATTTGATAGGAGTGTGCAAATGATCAACCTGCCACTCAAAAGGGGTTAGAATTTTCTTGATAGTAAACTTAGAGTAAGCAATACTATCAGGATTTGCATCATTACTTAGTTTATGCTCTATTTCAATAGAGCCAGAGTCAACCAAAATGAACTCAAAGTATTTTCTGGTTTTTAAGGAACTTTTTGTCTCGACATAGTTCCTATTGCTGTATAATGGCTTAACGGGGTGTTTAACCTCATAGTTCTCGTACTCCTTATCCAGGGCTAGGATAGGAGATATCTGCAAAGATACAACGTCAAAGTTTTCTTTAACCCTTGGACCTTTGGAATCTGCCGTGTTTGGTGCAACTGCTTCTTTGAAACTCCTGGGGTTTTTTATTGTATAAGAATCTTTGGTTTGGGGTGAGGAATATCTAGGCATTCCAGAAGGAGAATGGGAGCATGGCTCAGATTCTTTTGCGAATGGTTTCTTTAGAACCAAAAGATTTGAAGAAGATGCACTGTTTGGCAACGGTGGAAAAGGGGTTAAACTGAAACTTGGATTTATCGGAGGTAAGCTTGCTAGGGCCGAATATTGATTATGGCTATTCACTGATGGCCGGATAGCAAAGGGTTTGGCTGTTTCAGCCACCTGCTTTCCTTTATTATTCCCTTTAAAGGGACCGCTGGAGCTTTGCCTACCTGTAGGCTTCATGTTCTTCCCTGCAAGAATTCACGAGTTAGAAAATCTGGAAGAGAATTATTTTCTCCTTTAAGGAATTCAATTTGAAAATCAAAGCTGGATAATAAGGCTTGCCATCTTGCAAATATCTGTTTAGAAACAAGATTTTTAACATCCTTTTGCAAAATGTCTTTAGCAGGTTTGCAATCTACTCTAAGCAAGAATTCTTTATTAATTAAATCATCCTGAAACTTAGTAATACAGAGAACTATAGAAAGTATTTCTTTCTTAACAGTACTATAGTTTTTTTGCGCGGAATTCCAGATTCCAGAAGTAAAATGAACTAATTGTTCTGATGATTCTGGGGTTTCTCTTTGTTTAAGAATACCACCATAACCTTTATCAGAGAATACCACCATAACCTTTATCAGACGCATCAGTCTCAACAATCAGGGTTAAAAATACCCAAACAAGGGAGATTCTCGACCATGGTTTTGATCTTAATAACAACATTTGTTTGTTCCTTACTCCAAGGAACATGACTCCTTTTAAGTCTGTCATATAAAGGTTTGCATATCTGTCTAACCTTAGGAATAAAATCTGCAACATAATTAAGGCTTCCTAAGAACCTTTGCAACTGAGTTTTGTCAGTAGTAACATCAAGAAATTTTTTAGAAAACTCAATGTCTCTGCAAATAGATTTATAGGTACCTTGATATAAATCATGTCCTAAAAATCGGATTTTTGTTTGAAATAATTTAATTTTCTTAGCACTAACGACAAGGCCATTGTGCTTAATAATTTTAAAGAAAATATTTAAATGTTTAAAATGAGAATCTATATCCTCAGAAAATATTAATACATCATCAATATAAACAATTGATATGGCTAATATGGTTAAAAATAGAATTCATAATGTTTTGAAATTCAGAGGGGGCATTCTTAAGCCCAAAAGGCATAACATTCCATTCATATTGTCCAAACGGGACATTGAAAGCAGTTTTATATTTATCCTTTTCAGAAATTTTAATTTGCCAGAAACCTGATTTCATGTCAAATTTACTGTAAACATTAGCTTTAAAAGATCTCTTTTGTTAGGAATCGGATAACGAATCCACTTCAAAGCAGTGTTTAAAGGTTTGTAGTTAATAACAAGTCTAGGAGATCCTCGTTCTTTCTCCGCTGCATTGTTAACATAAAAGGCTGAACAGCTCCAAGGGGATTTAGAAGGTCTAATAATTTTATTAGCCAAAAGGGTGTTAATTTCTTTCTTACAGATTTCCATTAATTCATGGTTCATTTGAATGGGCCTAGCTTTTGTTGAAATGGCCTTTACATTGAATCCATCAATATATGGTAAATCAACAGTATGAGCTTTACGAGCCCAAAAAGCATTTGGAAAATCAGAGCAAATTTCTTTTTCAAAAGTTTGCTGGAGATTGGCAATCTTAGTTACCATTCCCGGGGTTTTTAAAATTTGCTCAATTTTTCTAATTTTTATTTCTTCTTTGAGAAAACAAATTTGATTTATCTTAAAGCAGTTTGTTTATGCAAAAATTTACTTTCTTCAAGAGAAAGTGTTTTGATAAAAGGAAATGAAATTTCTTTTCCCAAAATCTTTGTTCTTATAGAATCAAAATCTGAAATATAAGGTTTTATCTGAGTGATAAAAGGAATTCCCAGAATAATTTCTTCATTGGTGTTTTTTGTAATAACAAAATCATTAAAAAGACAAATACCATCTTTGCAAATATGGGCGTTGGATAATTTATAAGGATATGCTCACCAGGAGCACTGTATAATCTAGTAGATCCCTTTTGCAGGTATTTGGTAGGAATTAATCCTTCAATAATGCAATTTCTATCTGCACCGCTGTCTAACAAAGCAATTTTGTTAAGGACAAAATCATTATTAATAACTAATTTAATAAGTATGTGAGAACTCTGAGGTCTGATTTTTGTAATCATTTTAACACCTACCTCAGATGCATACCTGGGAGATGAAGTTTCATCTTCTGAATTCCTTTCTTCATTATCAGAATGAGCCAGTTCCTTTCCTTTAGATGATCCTTCGGTGAAGGTGCACAAGCCTTGGCACCTTAACACCACACTAAAGCGTCAATTACGCGAGGCGAAGCGCACACCAAGCTTCAGGGCTTAAGTGCACTTTAAGCAAGCCTATAACAACACTGCTACTAGCTTTATAGAAATTCTTTCCATATATGTAAGCAATTTTGGTTCCTTCTATTGAGTTTATGTAAGAACTCATAATCTTGTTCAATTTCAGCTATTCTTTTTATTCACAGGAACCTTCGCCTCAACTACTTTTGTAGTTGAAAATCTTTTTTTCCTGCCTTTGACCAGCAGAGGCGGATCCAGGATTTAAATTCTATGGGTTCAACTATAAAGTTTATAGCATTGAACTCATTATATTTTTAAAGTTATGGGTTCATATTTATTATTTTTACAATTTTAAGCAATATTTACGCATAAAGTTTTACTCCATGTCAAAAGTTATGGGTTCAATTGAACCCGCTGCTAACCCTCTGCATCCGCCCCTGTTGATCATATCTATTCTGTTCATTCCTCTCTCTGTTTTATATTGTAACCAAGTTGTACCCCTTTTTCCTTCTTGTCATCGCAGGTTGGCAATACCAATCACATATTCTGCTGGGCGTGCCAGAATTATTAGTTACCTTTGTAGAAAGTTGCTTGCATTGAGCCGAGGGTCTATCATATACCTGCACAAGGTAAGGGTAAGGCTGTATATTCACTACCTTCCCCAGACTCCACTTGTGGGATTACACTGGGTATGTTGTTATTGTTGCTGGACCTAAGGGCTGCAAACAACACACTGCTGAATAGTTGGAAAGAATGTTTCAATTTAAGGGGATCTCTTCCTGAAATCTTTATTGTTCTTGTTCATTGAAGTCCATGTTCCTCGTGCATTCTTAAGCCAAAGGTTGATGTTTAGGATCCTAGCTTGTCGCCCGAGGACTTGTCTTCTCGTGTGATATATGTAAGTACAAATTGTAGCGTACACAGGATTTTGTGCAAGTGAGTTCATCCAAAAACTGAGGCAGAATTAGCCCCCTTGACAGTAGGAACGATGCCGGCACAAGCAGATTTTAACCACAGTTTTTTTTTTCTTACCAAAGGTAAAAGAGTGCTGTTGAGTACTTATAGTTGCAATAAGTTTTATCATATTATTTTTTTCCTTCATATGGCTGTCAAAATTGGCTCTACAGAAATTTAACCATTTCTGTGTGCATACTTATTGTGGTTTATTTGAATTAGAATACTAGCTTACAATAATATTTTTGATTGTAATACAAATCTCAGTTGCTTTAAACTTTATCTGTACTTCCGTAGTACATGAAAATTATCATAGGTTAGAATAGTTTACATTGTCTACCATTATTTCGCGCAAACAACATGAGTAAACTCATACATGCAAGATTCAATAATATCTTGAAAATCGACGATTTAGTTATTTCAAATTTGATATATTTCAAGCTAATTTTCTTTTAAATGGTCCTTTGTTTGAGACAACTATATAGTATATACTGATTATTATACATTTTGGTTGTTTTAATAAGTGCAATTTTTTAATAATGTATCTATAAATTAAAATAAGATTTGACAAAGTTCTAATATACTACAAAGGTGTAAGTGGAAACAAATCTTCATAGTCAAAGACATTTTATATTGCAAAACCAATGCATTGAAATCTGTGTAGCAAGCTAAGCAATATCTTTAAGACGATGAAAATATCATTGTTTCTCTACCTTTTTATGAATTTGTGTGTGAATTTAGTATAAATATTGCAAACTTAAAAAAAAAATGACCAAATGGATTTTTTAAATCATGTAGGTATGACTAAGTTAGGTCCAAGTGTTACTAGGAGACATTGTATTTAAGGAATTATGTACAACAAAAATTGAGGAGTTCTAATGCTAGACCAATATAATACGTTATTAACTTTTAGGAGGCAGAATCTTAACATCCGGGATCCGTGGCGCAATGGTAGCGCGTCTGACTCCAGATCAGAAGGTTGCGTGTTCGATTCACGTCGGGTTCAATCCCCCCGATTCTGTATGATCCCATTTCTTTTTTACTTATTGTCTTTTTTCTATTTCCTACCTAAAGAGAAATAAAGGGTTGCACTAAGCTCCCGCAGCCTACGTTAGTGTTAATATGATCGCATCCCCTAAATAAAGAGAAATATCCATATTTATACCTTAATTTTTATTGTGGTTCAACTAACCCAAGTTGGAATTTTGTTATGCTACAGAAAATACACGTGCAAACAATAGTAATTAGGAATATTAACGACCATTTAAACACCGAGATTTAGGGCTTGTTTGGCCATAAAAAAATTTCTCTTTTTGGAAATTTTCACTTTTTTCCCGAAATTAGTGTTTTGACATGAAATTTCAATTTTCACTTGAAGATGAATTTTGGAATTTTTCAAAAATTTGAAGAACTCTAAAAAACTATCAAAATTTCACTTCAGATCAATCAAAAAAATTCAAAAATAATTCAAAATTATATTCATGTCCAAACACAACTCTGATTTTTAAATGCCATTTTCGCTTGAAATCCCCCCCCCCTCCCC